>CAWUFW010019947.1:15000-168047 GCA_963921515.1 Calotriton arnoldi
CTTCTGGGGATTCGGCAACGAGATCTTGCCACTGCAAGTCCTGTGTCTCCGAGGATGTCGAGCCCTGGTAAGTTTGTTCGTCTTCCTCACCTTCGGCATCGCTGTAATACAGCTCTTCCTCCTCCTGTTCCTCGACAGGCTCTGGTGTTGTCGGTGGTTGGATTTCCTCGACGCACCTTTCGGCTTGTGCCGTGGACTTCGGCGGAATCGTGAACTGTTGCATCTTTTCGTCGAAGTCTTTCTTGCGTTGCAAGATGCTCGCCATTTCGGCCTCGAGCCTTTTCCTTTTCCATCTGGGACGCATGTTCAGCGGCGAGAGTTTCGGCCTTTCTCTTAGCGGTTGTCGACGTCGTAGCGTCCCTTTCGTGACTGGTCTTCGACGCCTTTGCCTTCTCTTGGGGTTTCGCCGTCTGGGAGTCCTTTTCGAAGGAACCGACGGGCTGTTTGTCCTTGGATGCAGTTGCGGACGTCGAGTGTTTCGACGGCAATGCTCCTTTCGAGGACTTTGACTCACTCTTTCGAGTATCAGTGGGGTGCCTGGGGTTCGGCGATTCTCTTACCTCCTTCGGCGTTTTCTTTTCGACCTCGACGACTATGGCGTCCTCCGGTCCTTCAGCGATGTTGTCCTCTTCTCCACTGGAGAGTCCCAAATCTCGGAGCGATGGAGGTATCCCCTGCCCCTGCATGCTGTAGTTTGCTCTTCTTTGCCTCTCTCTTACTCTGAGGGTCTTTGGAGTGAATGCCGCGCAGGCGTTGCAGTCCTCGCTTCGATGTTCGAGCGGCAGGCAGAGATTGCAAACTGGGTGTTGGTCCTTTTGCGCGTACTTGTGGTGGCAGTTTGCGCAGAATTTAAAGGGAGTTTTGTCCATCACCGCGCCCAGGGAGCCCCCTGTGAGCGCATTCTCTGTAGAAACGTCGAAGTTCTCGGTGTTTCTCCCCTCTTTCGTCATCCTCGTTACGTGACTCGTAATCCGGTATGTTCTTACGGCGAATTTTCGATTTTTCTGTTTTCTGTGGATTCTTCTCCAAAGTTGTGGAGCTCCTTCACTGACGATCCAGACCCAACGGCGGAAAAAAAGTATCTGAAGATGGCGACCAAAGGTGGGAGCTTCCGGAGGAAGCACGTCGACGTCACGAAGTGCACCAAATGGTGGTATGTCGACGCCTACCTGGGCCCCGGAAAAAAAAACAAGCATTGGCATAGCCATAGGTCTCGCCTTTGGGACCTTTATAAGTGTTTGGCTAGAGCTATTGATTTTGCCAATGTTTGTTAGATATGTCTATTCCTGCAACAAGCTTGAGTAAATGCATTGCCAGAGTAGAAATTGAAGTGAGCACCCCCTTATTTAATGGGATGCAAATGAAGGAGTTTCTCGACGAGGAAACGTATTTTTTTTTTTGTGTGGAAAAAAGAAAAAGATGTGCATTGTGTAAATGTGCAGCTCGGCCATACTCCGCACATTGCAGCCGCTGTGGACAGTCCTCTGCGGACAGGCCGTAGGAGTGGGTCAGCTGAGGAGAAGCCATTGACACCTACCTGCTCAGAATGTAGCACAGACTTCTGGCTTCCCCTGAACCGGCTCCATAGTGCCTAATGCGGTCGTGCCCCCTTAGAAGCGCCTCGAGTCGTTGAACATGGGGCCTGAGGTACAGGGAGGAACAAGGCAAGAGCAGCTGCTGCGTGTGGGGTGCTCGAAATGCTGGTGCCTTTTGTCCAGCAGAAAAGCCCAATTAAAGTTTTACTTGTGAAATGCAAATGTTTACAGGAAAAAAAATGGAGTGTTTCATACTGTTGTTAATAGCAAAGTACGCTGCAAAAGCCATGTCTGGGCCATGGATGATGCGACATTAAATGCTGGCTGCCAGCAGCACGGGCAGAGGTGTAACTAGGCTGCTGTGGACCCTACTGCAAAACCAGTTCCAGCAGGACATCCTCGTTACCCACGTTCATGGCGGCTCCTTATAGGGGAATCCTTCCGATCCAGGACTTGAAAAGCACAACAGTCTGATCAAAGCTGGGGAGGGGAGGTGCCGGGTGGGGGGGATGAAGAGGCTCTCTGGGAGGTAGGTGGGTGAGCTGCTAAAGGCAGGAGGACACTGTCAGGGCTGGGGAGAAGCGGTCGCTAGACCCTAGTAGGAGCGACACGAGAAGGAGGGTCAGTGGTGAGGAGAAGCCTGACTCAACAGTATATGAGGCTGCCCGGGTGGAGGAGATGAGGCAGCCAGTGGTGAAGAGAATGAAAGGGGAGTGAGGCGGTAGTTAGAAACCAGATAGAGGATCAACGGTGAAAGTAGCGGGCATAAAGAAAGAAAGGGTGCGGCCATGCTGTGTGACTAAAAAGAGTAAGGTAATATGATTACACATCCCAAGCAAATTCTGGCGTCCCTGAAGGCTCCGGGCTTCTACACAGCCGAGGCAAACAAGAAAAGAGTGCCCAAAGGACCATAAATTTAAACAAGCGCGCGCGTTAACCGGGAGATTTAAGGGTCCGGGAGCGTCTGAGGTTGTGCACGGTGGACGAGCACAGTAATGTAAACAAGACGCGCGGCCAAGAAACGCGCTCTCTGGTGAGGGAGGGGGAGGAGGGGTGAGGAAAGGCAGATGGCGCCACGCCAGCGATGCGAGGAATGGCGCGTGCACGCTCGCGTGAACGCAAGCTGGTCGCCAGCAAACTGCTGTTTGCACTTCCAAAACCCGCTTACTAAAACTCTCGCCAGAGCAGCGCATGCGCTGGCTCAGGCGAGACCTAAAAAGGGAAGAAATACAATAATTCCGGACCCAACCACTAGACCGCGGAATAATGCACAGCATAGTGAATCCAGAAAGATTCACGCTGCAAAACACCCCCCTTTCTTGTAATCCGTGCGCACAGGGTGACAGAGGGGACCCAAGGTGCAAACGTATCCGACCTCCTGGAGCCCTCGCTGGGATCGGGGAGGCAAATGAGCCCTCATCGGGACTTCCAGGGAAGCCCGGCCATCTGGTCACTCCATTGGAAAGCATTGCGCGCGACCAGATGTCGAGGGGATCGGTGCGACCAGATGGCCGAGGGGAAAGGTGCGACCTGATGGCCGGGCTCGAAGGGCGGCCATCTGGTCGCTCTGTGCCCTAACGAAAGGGTGAGCGGGCGCCGAGGCATGGGGGGCCGGAGGCCCGGGGCCCCAGCTGGGCCTCAGCCATGGGGCTGCGAGGGGGGAGCCGTCAAGCCCTCCGACTTGGGGCCCGCGGACATCTTGACAAGCAGGCGAAGCAGGGGAGGTCTGCATGGGACCGACGGACCCCCGTCCTGGGCCCTTGGCATAGCGGCAGGCCGGGGGACGGGGCCCAGGGCTAGAGTACCCAACCCAGGGCCCGGCGGGGCCCCTGGACCCAGCCGGGGCTCCCGGGCCCAGAGGCGCAGGGGAAGCCACCCCGGGCCCGCGGGACCCCGTCCCAAGGCACCCTGCCACGCGGCAGGCCCGAGGACGGAGCCTGGGAAGGGGAGGCCGCCCTCCCCGGAGCCCTCAGGGGCCCCGGACAGAGCTCCTGAACCCAGCTAAGCGAGGGGGGCTCCCCGGGCACGCCGGAACCCCGTCTCGGGACTTTGGCATAGTGGCAGGCCGGGGGAGGGAGCCCAGGGCTAGAGCACCCGACCCGGGGCCCGGCGGGGCCCCTGGACCCAGCCGGGGCTCCCGGGCCCAGGGGAAGCCACGCCGGGCCCGCGGGACCCCGTCCCGGGCACCCTGCTACGCGCCAGGCCCGAGGACGGAGCCCGGGGTGGGGAGGCCGCCCTCCCCGGGGCCCTCAGGGGCCCCGGACGGAGCTCCTGAACCCAGCCAAGCGAGGGGGGCTCTCCGGGCACGACAGAACCCCGTCTCGGGCCTTTGGCATAGCGGCAGGCCGGGGGACGGGGCCCAGGGCTGGAGTACCCGACCCGGGGCCCAGCGGGCCCCTGGATCCAGCCGGGGCTTCCGGGCCCAGAGGCGCAGGGGCAGCCACCCCGGGCCCACGGGACCCCGTCCCGGGCACCCTGCCACGCGGCAGGCCCGAGGACAGAGCCCGGGAAGGGGAGGCCGCCCTCCCCGGGGCCCTCAGGGACCCCAGACGGAGCTCCTGAACCCAGCCAAGCGAGGGGGGCTCCCCGGGCACGACAGAACCCCGTCTCGGGCCTTTGGCATAGCGGCAGGTCGTGGGACGGGGCCCAGGGCTGGAGCACCCGACTCGGGGCTCGGCGGGGCCCCAAGACCCAGCCGGGGCTCCCGGGCCCAGAGGCACAGGGAAAGCCACCCCGGGCCCACAGGACCCCGTCCCGGGCACCCTGCCACACGGCAGCCCTGAGGACGGAGCCCGGGGTGGGGAGGCCAACCCGGGCCCGCGGGACCCCGTCCCATGCGGCAGGACCAAGGACGGACCCCGGGCTAGGGGTTCGTCCTGGCCTGTCCGGCTGCTGGCTGAGGACCGCTAGGCCGAGAGGGGTTCCAGAGTAACCTGTCCCTAGTAATCCGGAGGAAGGGTACCCCCCTTTCTGGTAACCCGTGCTCACCGCGAGACTGAGGGGACCCTAGGCGCGGATGCGCCCGACCTTCTGGAGCCGACTGGGATCGGGGAGGCGGACGACCCCTCATCGGGACTTCCAGGCCAGCCCGGCCATCTGGTCGCCCCATTGGAAAGCATTGCGTGCGACCAGATGGCCGAGGTGAAAGGTGCGACCAGATGGTGGAAGAGGTGTGGCGCAGCGGCCAGGGCGACTGACTTCGGAACCCGGGGGCTCACGGTTCAATCCCCGGTGCCGGCGGCAGATGAGCCCAGCACCATGTGACTCTGGGCAATAGCTCGCTTAATCTTCCCGACGGCCCCCAGCGCCTTGACACCTTCGGGTAATTGTTCGTGCTTTACAAATACTGGCCATTTACATGGCCGGGCCCGACGCACGTCCATGTGCCCACTCCCGAGCCTTCGCTGGAGGGCTCCCGCCTGCCCTTTTGAGGGCTCGGGGGGGGCTCTGCTTCCCAGGGGCTCGGAGACCCCAGCTGGGGCTCGGAGACCCCAGCTGGGCCTCAGGCACGGGGAGCCCACAGGAGCTCTCGGGCCCGGACGCCCAAGGGAAGACCGGCCGGGGCCCGATGGAGCCCGTCCAGGGCACTTTGCCATGCGGCGGGCCGGAGGAGGGAGCCCTGGACGGTGGGGAGGTGTTGTCCGGGCCCAACCCATCTGGTCCCCGGTTGAGAACCGCCAGCCCGGGAGGGGTTCCGGCATACCCTCCCCCTAGTAATCCGGAGGAAAGCTACCCCTCTTTTTGGTAACCTGTGCGCACTGAGTGATGGAGGGGACCAAGGGCGCTGAGGCGCCAGACCTCCTGGAGCCCTGGCTGGGATCGGGGAGGCGGGCGAGCCCTCATCGGGACTTCCAGGCCAGTTCGGCCACCTGGTCGCCCCATTGGAAAGAATTGCGCGCGACCAGATGGCCGAGGGGGGAAGGAGCGACCAGATGGCCGGGCCCGAAGGATGCCAATCTGCCCACCTGAGCCTTCGCCGGCGGGCTCCTGCTTGCCCATGCAGTGCTCGGGGGCTCTGCGTCCAAGGGGGCTTGGAGACCCCAGCTGGGCCTCAGGCCCGGGGCAGAGAATGGGGGTCCCCGGCAGACCTCCGACCCGGGCCGATGGTGGAGCTTAACTCATCCCTGGCCCTGCCCGGCGGTCCCGGGCCAGGCCGCGCGCGGGAGGCCTCCACGGGCCTGCGTCGGGCCACCAAGGGCCCTGGCCTATGTTCCTGAACCCAGCCAAGCTGGGGAAGGCCCGCCTGGGCCCAGGGCGTGTGACAGAGCCCGGGGTGGGAGCACCCGGCCAGAGCTCTCGGGCCCAGACGCCCAGGGGTGGACTGCCCAGGACAGATGGAGCCCGTCCCGGGCCCTTTGCCGCACGGCGGGCCTGAGGACGGAGCCCCGGACAGGGGGGAAGGTGGTGCCCGGTCCCAGCCCATCTGGTCCCCGGCTGAGAACCGCCAGCTGGGGAGCGGTTCCGGCATACCCTGCCCCTAGTAATCCGGAGGCAAGTTACCCTTCTTTCTGGTAACCCGTGCGCACCGAGTGACGGAGGGGACCCAGGGCACGGGGGCGCCCGACCTCCTGGAGCCCTGGCTGGGATCGGGGAGGTGGGCGAGCCCTCATCGGGACTTCCAGGCCGGACTGGCCATCTGGTCGCCACATTGGAAAGCATTGCGTTCGACCAGATGGCCGAGGGGAAAGGCGCGACCAGATGGCCGGGCCCGAAGGACGCCAATCTGCCCGCCCCAAGCCTTCACTGGAGGGCTCGGGGGCTCTGAGTCCCGTGGGCCTCAGAGACCCCAGCTGGGCCTCAGGCCCGGGGCTGAGAATGGGGGTCCCCGGCAGACCTCCGACCCGGGCCCATGGCAGAGCTTAACCCATCTAACCACATGTATCCCAGAGGAAGGCTCCGGGGAGGGAACAAGAGGCACGGGGTACTAGGAGAAGGCAGCCTCCAACATAAATCATTTAAACACAATAAGCCGCTCCTAGTGTACTGACCTAGATGTCTCTAAATTTGTGATGTATATACTGGCAACTCACAAAAAGTGAAAGACTGGTCTCACACACCACCTGGTGTCATGCTTCATCATTGACCAGTCCTCGCCCCCTAAAACCTTGGTTTGATAAGGGGCGGGCATACACCTGACGACAGGGATGCACTTCTAAAACTAAGTGGGGGCCCTTAAAGAGAAATTGTGAAATTAAAATACCATTACAGATAACAAATTATGTTGGAGCTTAACCCATCCCTGGGCCTGCCCGGTGGTCCCGGGACAGGCCGCGCGGGGGAGACCTCCACCGGCCTGCGTCGGGCCACCAAGGGCCCTGGCCTATGCTCCTGAACCCAGCCAAGCTGGGGAAGGCCCGCCCGGGCCCAGGGTGGGACCACCCGGCCAGAGCTCTCGGGCCCGGACGCCCAGGGGAGGACTGCCCAGGACCAATGGAACCCGTCCCGGGCACTTTGCCGCGCGGCGGGCCGGAGGAGGGAGCCCCGGGCAGTGGGGAGGTGTTGTCCGGGCCTAGCCCATCTGGTCTCCGGCTGAGAACCGCCAGCCCGGGGGCAGTTCCGGCATTCCCTGACCCTAGTAATCCGGAGGAAAGCTACCCTTCTTTCTGGTAACCCGTGCGCACCGAGTGACGGAGGGGACCCAGGGCACGGGGGCGCCCTGGCTGGGATCGGGGAGGCAAACAAGCCCTCATCGGGACTTCCAGGTCAGCCCGGCCATCTGGTCACCTCATTGGAAAGCATTGCGCACGACCAGATGGCCGAGGGGAAAGGCGCGACCAGATGGCCGGGCCCGAAGGAGGCCAATCGGACCGACCAGAGCCTTCGGGAGAGGGCTCCCGCTTGCCCTTTGGAGAGCTCGGGGGCTGTGCACCAGGTACCCCTGTCCCGGGCAGACGGACCCATGGCAGGCCGCAGGAGGGGGGCTCCCACACCCCAGGCCATGCCCGAAACCCAGGCCCGGTCCCTGCTTCTCAACCCAGCCAGGGCGGGGGGGATCTGGGAGCCTGCCCAGGCACCGAGGGACCCCCGTCCCAGGCACACGGACCCTCGGCTGGCCGCAGGACGAGGGCTCCTGTTCCACGGATTTTTTCCATAACTCCGTGGAACTCCGCGTAGTGGCACTACGCCAACTCTGCCCACCCCTAATCGGAACTAGATTGCTTAACTACAGGGCCAACTACACAATCCTGCACGCCACATGACAAATGAATAAGGTGACATGCGGAAACATAGTTCTCAGACTCTTTCTGGACTTTAGATCATATAACTCTTTCACATAGGGGAGGGAGAAGGATGGGGTGATGTAGCTACAGGTCAGTGAACAAGACTCATAACTCAAAGTACAGACAGTACGAACAATAAATCAATATCCAGTCCAATCGTTTTTATAGGGGAAAAAAAGGATTTTTATTCTATCTCTACACAACATTCAGAAGCAATTACACAATCAATCTTGAGGTCGGAGCTCTAGTAGTTATCAGGCAAGTCCCTGTTCCACCCTCCTTTGTGAAACATACTTGGTGTTATTCCCCATTCACTGGTGCTGCATTCAGGAAAAGCAAACTATTAGGCCGTACTCAAGAGATCTCCCTTTGACTCTTTAGGAATTAGTCAAAAGTGTCTATGGTGCTGCAGCACCGTTTGCAGCAAAGTCCCCTGGGGACCCAAAGGCCCAGTTCCAGTCTTACCTACTCTGGCGATAAGGCAATGTTCAGCAGTGCAGCGACTGCCCTCTCCTCGAGCACTCATGAGTCCGGATCCTGTATGGCGAAGTAGGGCCGATGCGACAGCACCCGACGGCGCAGTCTCCCTCTGTTGAGCAGCGATGCTTGTCTGTTCAAGTATTCGGAGCTGCTACTGCTCGGTGAACACAAATGGCAAACTGCCCCCTCCCCTGCCCCCTCGAGCAAAGGGAGGTGTTGCTGTATCCTCCGGCTCCCAAACGGAGCTCCAACGAGGGTGCGGTGTCTTCAGCTGATTCTCTGTGAACCTCGGGGCTTTGTCAGGAACAGATCACAGCATGTGGGCTCGACCCGCTGGTCACAGCAATATTCTTTGATCCAGATGACGACCCGAACCCTAGGCCAAAGTGGTACAGGCAGCCCCTCCTGGCAAACGGGGTTGCCGAGGTAATCGCGATCCAGGCACACATTCTAGTCATGCGATCACTCTCACTATGGTGGCCCCTCCTGTCATACAGGGTCGCTGATTTTGGTAATCACAAGTCCTGCCATTCTTGCTCAGAACCAGTTCACCGGTGCCCCCCTCTAGCACATGGGGTCACTGTGGCGCAGTTGTGCAGCCTGATGCTTCCTGCCCAGCGCTTTGGATACGGCTCAGAACAAAGCAGCCTTATCCTGCCATACGAGGGTTGCAGAGCTGATGCTGCACACGGGCAGCAGCCCGATCGGTGCAAAGCCTCAGACCTTGCTCAGGGATTCCTTGTGCAGGGCTCCCACGAGAACCTCATTCCCTCCCATGCTCCAGCAGGCCTTGGACCACCAGCCCTGATCACAGATAGAAGTCTTGCAGAACTTCCCCTTCTCACACAGATGGCTGCTTGGCGGATGACACATTTTTGGGGACTCCACCTTCCCATCTTATGGTCCTTTTCTAGACACCAAATGTGAATTAGGGTCTGAGCCTTTGAAATTTAATGTGGGGTTCCGCTTCTTTTGAAGTGGACACTTCTCTCGTTTTTTTATTTTATATAATTTTTTTTATTTCAATCCATAACATGAATAAATACAGCAAAACTTTATTAAAGACATATATCAAGGTACATTAGATAATAAATGGAGCAATTCATCCACAAGGTAAAAGCAGGGTAAAGTACATAAAGTGAGGCAAGTGCATAAACATTAGAGCAAACGGTATGTATTCTAATCTTTCATATCATTGGGCCCCATATCTGTAAGCCCATTTTCCATCTACGTGGCCCTTTAAGAGAGTAGAGACTATATTCAAGGTTAAGCATAGCATAAAATCTAGCTCTCCACATCTCAAAAGTGGGGACTTCCTTCTGTAGGACACTTCTCTCTTTCGTCTTTCCTCATGAAAGATGTCTATCACAGCAGGCAAGATTCTGAAGCTGACTGTCCCCAAACACAATTCATGGGAGTGACCAGAGTTCACACCTAGATGTCATCTACAGTGATATGTTAATCCCAGACCCCCCTCAGCCCTACTCTTCGTGATTCCCTTATCAGTTCCCTCCCTGAGATGATTCCAGGCCCCTTCCTTGAGATATATCACAGATTCAAGTGAAGTGTAAAGGGAGTCTCTTCCTTTTCCCTCCAGTGTGTCCCCCCACCCAGCTCACAGGATTGCAGCAAAATACACATCTGTCTGGGGGTATTCCTCTCCTCATGTTTTCATCAGGCAGGCTTGGGCTTCCCAAAAAGGAACCCAGGGTCCTCCATATAATGTATCACTGCAAGCACACTTAGTGCACATTCACAGCAAACTTTCAGCCCAGCACTGTTACATCCAATGATTGTACCCTTACATGTACACATGCATTGAGTACACATACTCAATCTGCGCACAATGTTCAGCACTGAAGTTTTTATATATTTAACCAGGGTGTGTTATTTACACACACACTGCCAGAACACACACTCACCATGTGCCCTCGGCACATTACTTCACACTTCATGTATTGTACTTCACGCAAGCACACATACACCCAGCACATGCTTTCATTGTGCATGCCCTGCGCAGCACTTCATGTTTCATGTCATGTACTCCTCACAGGCATACATACACTCAGCACATGTCCTAATCTCACATGTACTACACAGTACTGCTCTATCACCGTTTTGTACTCTTCCCAGGTACACATACCACCACGCATAGTCACTATTCCCGAGCTATGCAGCATTACACATCTACCTGATGTAGGCCAAAGGGGAGCTAAGCACACAGCAGTGGAACCTTTAAAAGGTGAGTGAGGTTGAAGGCCTCAATCCAGTGGCACGGGGTAAAAAGTTTGTGTTCACTACTATTGATCCCTACACGGTATGCTGCCACTACCACGTTCGTATAACTAAACTCTCGGTGAAGGCCGCATCCTTCCATCACTCTGAAGGTAGCGCTGTGGGCACCCCTCCCAGTACAACAAGACTGCAATCAGGAGACATGCCTATGCCATGGCACACATGTACGATCCCTAAAAAAATCAGCATTAGGAATCCAGACAAGGCAGTTGGGCACTCAGTGCAGTGATACACATCTTTACCATGCAAAGGACTTTTCTGTCCCAACACAATCCAAAAATATACAATCCTCATTCAAACGAAGACTTTTAGTAGATAAAAGACTTCTTTACGGATCCACAAACTGCTGCACTGTTTTCCCAAGAGATGACCCAGACCTCTGGCCTGGGTTTACTCTCTCCCTGGCAGCTCCGCACGTGCCTGGTGCCTTTAATTTAATTTTGTAGTTTCTCTGCTTTATTTTCTGCTCTGCCCCGCTAGGGCTCTCCTCTTACTGTTGCCCCTTTTATTTTTAATTATCTTAATCCCCGCCGCTTTTTCCCGCCGCTGCTGCCCCTGCGGCCCCTCCCCCCTGCACAGCCCCCGCTCCCACCTCCCAGCCTCTCGTACTGCCCCCTCCCCTACTTAATGGCGGCCGCTGCAGGGGGAGCGCGAGTAAGACCCGGACCTCTGGCTGGTCTACTCTCTCCCCGGCAGCTCCGCAACACAGACGCCTCACCGCAGTGATGAGCCCTCCTCCTGGTGAGGGTTCACGGCTGCAGTCCGACTCCTGCCTGCATCGGAGCTGCGACGTCTCCGCCTGCCTGGTGCCTTTAATTTAATTTTCTAGTTTCTCTGCCTTATTTCCTGCTCTGCCCCGCTAGAGCTCTCCTCTTACTGTAGCCCCTTTTATTTTTAATTATCTTATCCCCGCCGCTTTTTCCCACCGCTGCTGCCCCTCCCCCCTGCATAGCCCCAGCTCCCGCCTCCCAGCCTCTCGTACCGCCCCCCCCTCCCCTACTTAATGGCGGCCACTGCGCGGTCGCGCCGCTGGCGCGCCAAAGGCAAGCCCGTCTGCGCCCTTCCGCAGCCAGCGCCAGGGACCCTGGATCAACGACCCCCCTACACTACGACTCCGCCGCTCTCCACGCACTCAACCCCGGAAGGAACAACAACTGCCAGAAATCGACGCCTAACACCACCCACGGCCAGTTCTCCTGCCTACACTGCCGACAATCCTTCACCACCGACCGCGCCCCCACCACCGCTGAACCCACGCCTGACGCCCGTACCACCAAAGCACTGACGTGCATCCTCCTCAACTTGCGCTCCCTACACAGACACGGCGTAGAGATCTGGGACCTGCTAGTCACCCTCTCGCCAGACGTCGCCTTGTTCACGGAGACATGGACCAACGCCACCTCCGTCCCCGACATCGCCACCGCCATCCCCGACGGATACAAGATCCACAGAAAGGACCGCCCCCACCGCCCAGGAGCAGGACTCGCCATCGTACACAAGAGCTCCCTTCGACTCTCCACCTCCAGCACGAGCGACCCCCTTTCCAACACAGAGCACCTCCACTTCCAGATCCAAACCAGCCTCAGAACCACGCTACGCAGGACCCTTGTCTACAGACCCCCCCCAGACCCTGCGCCTCTGCCACCACCATTGCCGACCTCGCCGCACCCCACTCCATCGCCTCCATGGACTACATTCTCATCGGAGACCTGAACTTCCACCTCGACCACCGTAGCGACCCCGACTCCACCACCCTCCTTGACAACCTCAGACTGAAGCAGCTCGTCACCACCCCCACCCACAGAGCCGGACACACCCTGGACCCCATCTTCGCAGGAGGGACAAACATCCACTTCAGCCACTCCACACAACCCCTCTGGACAGACCACCACTGCGTACACTTCACCTTCACCACCACCACCGCACCCCAACCCGCCACGGAGTCACTGGAGCAAGATCACAGAGTAACACCTCAACCACACCCTCCTCCACAACCCCCCCTCCGCCACGGCCGACGCCAACTCCGCAGCCAAAGAACTACACCGCTGGATCGCCGGCTGCGCTGACAAGCTCGCACCCCTCCGCCACCCCGTCAAACAATACCCCCCGAAGGCCGCCTGGTTCACCACCGACCTCCAAGAAGCCAGGCGCCTCAAGAAACTCTGGCGGTACAAGAAAACCACCGAAGACCAGAACAACTACACGAACGCCATGAATGAATACCGCATCAGGGCTACCAAGCAGACCTTTATCAAGAACAAGATCCTCACCAACGCAAGCAACACTAAAGAATTCTTCAACGTCATACAGCAGTTCACCAAACCCCCCAGCGAAGCCACGGACGTCACTCCTTCTCAAGACCTCTGCAACAAGCTCAGCTCCTACTTCCACCTGAAAATCAAGGCCCTCTACAACAATTTCAGCGAACAGACGCCGGACACCGCATCCCTCCCCTCCACCGACAACCAGCCGACCATCACCACCTGGAAACCTGCCACCACCGAAGACACCACCACGACCATGATGAACACCCACTCAGGAGCCCCCACGGACCCCTGCCCACCGCACATCTACCACAGAGCCGCCACCGCCATAGCACCCGAACTAGGCCGGACCATCAACGCCTCCCTCAATTACGGCATCTTCCCAGACGACTGGAAGTGGGCAGAGGTCAAGCCCCTCCTCAAGAAGCCTTCGGCCGACCCGACGGACCTGAAAAACTACCGGCCCATCTCTCTCCTTCCCTTCGCAGCCAAAGTCACCGAGAGACTCATCAACACCCAACTGACCACCTTCATCGAAGAGAACGCCATCCTCGACCCCTCCCAGTCCGGATTTTGCAGCAACCACAGCACCGAGACCGCCCTCCTTGCTGCCACCAATGACATCCGCATGCTACTCGACCAGGGCCACACTGCGGCACTCATCCTACTAGACCACTCCGCAGCTTTCGACACCGTCTCCCATCGGACTCTTGCAGCCAGACTCCACGACGCCGGTATATGGGGAACCGCCCTCAACTGGATCCGCTCCTTTCTCTCCGGCAGAACCCAAAGGGTCAGACTCCCTCCCTTCCTCTCCGAACCTACTGAGATCAACTACGGAGTACCCCAAGGATCCTCGCTCAGCCTCCCGCTCTTCAACATCTACATGGCCCCCCTCGCCGCCATCGTCAGACAGCATGGGCTCAGCATAGTATCCTACGCCGACGACACTCAGCTCATCCTCTCCCTCACGAAGAACCCCGAAGACACTAGACTCAGCTTCCAAGAAGAAATAAAAGATGTTGCGGCCTGGAAGAGCAACAGCTGCCTAAAGCTCAGCTCGGAGAAGACAGAGGTCCTCGTCCTTGGACCCTCCCCCACTGCGTGGGACAGCTCCTGGTGGCCCCCTGCCCTCAAAAAAACCCACCCACCCCGACGGACCACGCCCGGAACCTCGGCATCATTCTAGACTCCTCCCTCACTTTGACCCACCAGATCAACGCCATCGCCTCCACCTGCTTCAACTCCCTCCGCATCCTCCGCAAGACCCTCAAGTGGATCCCCCCCAGAATGCAGAAAGACCGTCACCCACGTACTCATAACCAGCAGACTGGACTACGGCAATGCCCTCTAAGCCGGAATCAACAAAACCCTGCTACACAAGCTCCAAACTATCCAGAACACCGCAGCCAGACTCGTCCTCGGAACCCCACGACACGAGCACATGACCCAGCACCTACGAGACCTCCACTGGCTCCCCATCGAGAAGAGAGTGACCTTCAAGCTACTCACCCACGCCTACAAATCCCTCCACAACATCGGACCCAAATACCTCAACGAAAGAGTCTCCTTCCACGTACCCAAAATGAACCTCCGCTCTGCCGACCTTGCCCTGGCAGAGACCCCATGCATCCGCAGAACCAGAGCAGGCAGAAGAGCCTTCTCCTATGTCGCAGCAAAGACCTGGAACGAGCTCCCAGTCAGCATCAGACGCTCCCCCACCCTGCACACCTTCAGGAAGTGCCTCAAGACCTGGCTCTTCGACTGATCCAGAGCTGCACCCCCCCAACCCCCCCCCCCTCCAGCGGTCACGGGTGAGTAGCGCGCTTTCCAAAACCCTGATTGATTGAACTGAGACACTGTGCAGATTCCTCGGAACACAAACATAGTGCTTACAGTAAGCACTGAGCACTAATCCTGGGAAAAAGTAGGGCTGACAGAACCTCAAAAAGGAATTGAGGCGTTAATTCGGATGAAAACAAAACTGTTATTCTGTCCTGCCATCTCGAACAATCACCAACAACAGGCATTCCAGAATGTTCCTCCATTTGGTGAGGTCTACTTGGGTTTTAAGACCAATTGTGTCATCATTCCCCGGAGGGCCCCTTCACAATAAAAATGCAGTTTAGTCAGTGTGCCTTTCCCTATGCTATTGAATCAAAAGATGGCAGAGGTTAAATAAGCTGCCATCATGGATATGAAATTTCTACATACAAAACTAAACAATAGAATTTTAGTGGTCCATTCCAAGTAAGTCGGGTTATGGCAAGGTATTTACCACACCTGGTAAATACCATTACAGACTAGGGTGAGGGTTTTACTGGGAGCTGTAAATAGCTCCTACTCTTACACTCAGAAATGAGGCATAACAAGCCGAATCTGTATTTAAAGCATCGAATTCCACATGTTTTGTTTTTATGTACCAGGCATTTTGGCCCTATAAACGTTTAACCCCTGTGCAAACAGCGGATCAGAATTACATCCTCTGCCTGTAATCTGTGCCTTATAGTAAATGTGTTTTTATAGATATTTTATTTATTTATTTTAGAGGTTTTATATAGCGCTGGCTAGACCCAGAGGTATCAGAGCGCTTTACATGAGTACGAGGATGGCAACAGTATAAAATAATAATACAATAAAATGGAGTCCCAACAAATAAACAAAAAAAACAAAGAAACAACTTGGGTTTATACATATCAAATAAAACAGATAGATAGAGCAAGAGCTATAAACATGTATGACATGGAAATGGGAGATCAAATTTTGTATAAAGGTAAGGGATGGTGAAAGGCATAAAGGGCAGCAGGTAGAAGGAATTTAGACGTGAAAAAGGGGGAGAGTAGCAGATGAGGAGAATTTGGTAGGAGAGGGGGGAGTGGGAGGGGATGGGGAGGACTAGGAGAGGGAGCGGATGAGAGTAGTGGGGGGGGGGGAAGAGAGCCGAGCCAGTGTGATGTAGAGGGAGGGGGGGGAAGGGAGGCAGTAAGAAGGTAGGGGGGGGACCAGAAAAGTGGAAGGGGGGGGAGGACGAATTCAGGGTGCTGGTTAAGGATGAGACATATAGGACATATAGGATGAGACCTGGGAATACAAGTTAATTGTCATTTGCATCTTCAGCTGACAAATTGGCTATAAGTGATGCTTTGGGTGGTTGGCGCTACTGCTTTCCGCAATGTGTGCAATTAGTTCCTCATGCTGAGGCTTGAAATACTGCACTTATACATGGGATGCTGACACATTTTGTCTGTTACCTTAAAATGATTAAGTTTGGTTATCATCAGTCAATGGCGTTAAAGTTCATTTCATCTATCTTCGTCCTTTCTCAGCTCAGACTGATTTTTTGGGAACGGTACACTTATATACGGGGGTTCAGTGTGGGAGGGGGGGACGGGCTGGGGATATATTGGATGTTTTACTACTTTCTTAAAGTGCTCTTGACATCGCACTTGCATATGAAAGGTTTCAGAAAGGACACATTTAAACCAGAGAAAGATTATTGTATCATCTGTTCAATTACTAGATAATACATGTCCCAAAACAACCCCTAATGTCAAATTTATGACTTGCAATATAAGAGGGTTGCATAGCCCTAAGAAGCAAATAGTTCTGGCATACTTGGATAGACATAAAAGGTGGCTTTCTTACAGGAGATTCATCTCAACCCATGCGACCTTTGCATAAAAATAAGTAAACTATAGGCACTTTACATTGTCTAGCACTTATTCCAGTGGGGGATGCACTTCTAATACGACATGCAGTGGTCTTGAAGCCCAGTTTGATACATGCAGATCCATTGGTTAAACAAGTTCTATTCCTGTGTGGACAACGGAATGCAACCAATATAATATGTGGCACATACTTTGTCTAGCATTAAACCCAATAATAAACAGGACAAGGAAGAGGCGAAAACCACCACACTCCAGTTTCAACTCGTCTTCACCAGTTTATGGAGCTAACTTACAGAATGTGAGGAGGACAAAAAGAGGGGATGGTAGAAAGTTTACTTACTGTTCTTCTGTCTATGACTCGTTCTCACAAATTAACTTCTGGCTCATCTTGAAGAAAATTACATCCTGGGAAGATGTTCTCCAATATTTCCCATATCCGTCACTCCCCTGAAGTGCTAGAGATTTAGTTCCCAGAATGTAAACAACGGGGCCCCACTTGGTGCTTCACCCGAGTCTCTAGGGCATAAGGTCTCTAGAGCAGAAATACACTCAATTTTACAGTTTAAAAAAAAAAAATCTATTCATCGGATTTGTGTCTCAGTTGTCTACAATATGGGCAGTTTTTAAAGTATATATTCGAGGAACAGACATGCAAAAACATACGCATTCTTTAATCCCATACATGCTAAGCACATACAACTAGAGAATACGCTATCCTCTTCTGAGCGACAATATGAAAAGAAACACTGGGAGAAACAAACAAAAGAGCATAGAAGTCAAATATGACCACCTAATGTATTGAAGAGAAGGTAGGAGGGAAGGATCTAACTCCTTAGGCCACCAGTTGTTGGTCCAGTATGAGCAGTCCCCAAATTGTATTATTACCTCGGTTTTAGCTGCGATAAGACACAGAAAGGTTGTGGTCATCGTAGACATGGCCACAAACAGTCTTTCAGTCTGGCAATTCGAGCAGTTCAAACATGCTACAGTTGGGTATCATTAGCATGTGAATAAAAGTGCATTCCAAAAGAACATTAGTGCTACTAATGGAGCTACATAAATATTGAAGAGCTGATCTATAGGGCTCTTACTGTCTTTCAGCAACTTTGGCAAGAAAAGGGTATAAAAAATCTGGACGATATTTGGCGGAGCTATCCAGGACTATCTTGGACTTTTTCAATATCAGGGTAACTCCTGTTCGATTACAAGTTGATGACACTATCCCTGACTCAAAATAAATATTATAAAGAGCAACAAACCATTTTATTAGCGAGTGAAAAAGAAGTCTGGTATAAATGACAGGACGTGGATCAAGCAGAGAGCCAGAGGCAATTTTGTAAATTAATTCACAGACTTAAAAATTTATGAGGGAGCAAATATTACATCTAAGTAAATGTATATGTTCAATGTCAACCTTTACAAGCAAAGTAAACCAAGGAGTCTAAGTGAAAGCTTGGTACACCTTAAAGGTGATAGAACCCTCCTTCTAGACACCTTAAATTTGGCACAGCTCCACCAAACATGGAACACTGGCCCAAGATGCCCAC
Source organism: Calotriton arnoldi (assembly GCA_963921515.1). Lineage (NCBI taxonomy): Eukaryota > Metazoa > Chordata > Amphibia > Caudata > Salamandridae > Calotriton > Calotriton arnoldi. The sequence continues at coordinate 33,011 of CAWUFW010019947.1, forward strand.
AATTTAAATGCAAAGGGTAGATCTGTCTCAATAGATCTGGACTTGGGTATAAGAAGTTGCACACTTCGTAGGTATTTTCCCCAATTTGTGTGCATCTTGAAGATTATGTAGCACATGACTAGAAACAGATCTGTGTTTTATCTGAATTATGTACCTTAAATTCTTTCCCCTCAACTTATATAGAGTGGTGTCTAAAGCCAACTCTAATGCCTGTAGATAAACATAACAGACTAATACCTCAGGGGACGCAAGCTTTTCAGATTCTCTCAAAAGCTCCCTGGCAAGCCCCTACTGCAGCAGAATTTTAAACACAATGATGCAATTACACGTATTTAAAATTTTAAAGTCCAGTTGATGATGGTTTAAATTAACAGTGATTTGCTTTCTCCAGACCACCAGTAGACAGTGTGTGTATGTGTGTTGGCAAATTATCACATTTAGAGCAGATAAACCATGTGATATGTCAACAAATACAAAAAGCGTACATATATTTCTCTGTCCCTAGGACCTCTAGTCACCTCTACAGAGCACAGCCTAGTACCAACAACCTAAATATTAATTCGGTTTTTAGAGCTTGAAGGCCAGTGAGTAAATTGGGACAGAATTTTGGTACTGATGATTCTAATGTCTCTTACATCTCTTTAATTCCAAGACACAACATAAGAGATCTAAAACACCGCGATTGTATAGGTAACCATGAGTAGGCATAATACAGATTCTTAAACGTTTGATATTGTCATATGTCCAATAAAATAAAAAAATATGAACAAGAGGATAATTTACATAAGGCTGTTCAGTTATGTTCAGTTCAATTGATTTAGAATAATTTATATCTATGAGACCCAGTGAAGCAATGCATTTTAGCCAGTCTGTGATTTCTCTCATACCGATTCCTTTGCTTCTCATGCTGCTAATACCAAGATTATTAGCCCCAGCCATTCCTAGATAATGATAGGGGCAACCTGACGTCTTTATTCACTTGAAAATATTGGTCAACAGCGGTTTCAAAAGTCCAAATGAATGGGGCTGTTGAAAATTAGGCTGGTGTTTCCCAGAACACCTGCCATGCGCCATTCTTTTAGTTTGATTTATCCCCCATGCAATGCCACTCTGTTGATGCTGGAACAAAGCACTGCCTGCCTTCTTCAATGCGACTTTCCCACTCAGTGTCCTCAGGCACGCTTTCTGCTGTGGTCTTGACTCTCCTCGATTGCAATTACTGCTGGACACATTTTTGGTGGATGAGTGTAATGAATATGTATAACGTGCCTGTCGTGTGGTTTATCTTGATGTACAGGCAAGCGCATTCTCGTGCTTTATTTATTAAGTTGTATGTATTTGAGTGCTTCGCGTGCCCTGCGAGTGGTGAGTATGGATTCCACTTACAATCGCGACATTCACTGTTGGGATCTCTGCTGGCCGGTCGCAGTGCGCCGTAGGCTTTAGAACAAGGAATAAACTACTTTAGTTACACATTCACGAGTCCGCCATTTATTACAATGAGTCAGTGCCTTTGTTCCTCACCCTAAGGCCCTCTGATGGAGTCACTGAGACTAACTAATGGAGACCTCGCTCTCTGTTGGTTGCTCCTCTTTCGACCATCACTGCAGCAGACCCTTGGACCACACAATGCCACCCCCCTCATATGATTCCATTTATGGCATATAGGGCACCGGCAGGCCCAGTATGCAGTCTCTCCGTCTAGTGGTCCATTAGCAGGCAAAAAAAAACACCTTTTTCTAGCACCTGTGTTTTATTCCCAGTGAAAGCCCCATTGAAATACTGGCTTCATTAAAAAAATATATATCAAAATCAATTCAGCAGCTGCCACATTTCCTCTCAGAGGCACATGGTTGCTTGAAAAGTTAAAATCTGATTTCAGTGCAGCATTTTCAAAGCGGGGTTAGTTGGGCACAGAAACACTGCCCTGAAGTGTTTATACCTATCAAGGTTTGACCCTGAAGTGTGCAGTTTTTAAAGTGGTTTCAAAAGATGTAAAATGGTCTAGCATGGAAATTATTGCGCATTTAACAAATATAACTACTAAACAAGTTTCAGGGGAGGGACATAATTTATGAGCCACCACGTCCAGTGAAGATGAACACTCCAATCAAATGTAAAATACCTGAATGAGAAAATACGTGGTCATTAGCATAAAGCAATAATTCTATAAAGAATATATCCCTACTGGCCTCTTGATTGTTTGAGGCTAGTACTCCAACAGAGGACACAGTTCTTCTGCAACTGGAACCTAATTACCCGGCCTATAATTGTGAATGTTATCCAACACTATTGATGTTAAACCTGGATAAAATAGCCCACAATTTTAGCAGCAGGACTACTTGGACATGTGCCCCACTTAATGCTTGCTGATCAAACCAGTATCATCACAGATCACTAAACTCAATTTCATTTAGGAAGACTATTAATGTAATATTCTTGATTAATCCTGAATTGCTTAAGTGAATGTTTTAGCTGTTGGATGCCAAGAATGTTCTGGAATCTGCTGAGTAGGACTGTTTACCAACCAATATGCTTTTTGTTAATAACGAAAACCCTAACAGTTCTATACCATGCATACTCGGCCCCAAAAGTGATGCAGGTGCACAAGCAACAAGGTGATGGCCGGAATGCTTGAATTAATCTCAGCCACTGGCAATCGCTCAGGCCACATCCAAATCCGTTGTCTATTGCCCACCATGCCACCTCAGTTTGCACCCAGCCATATGCAAATCAGTTTTAACCCTGTTCCTCATGGGAACAGTCCAACCCGAACTGCCAGACCAGGTCCTCCCTGAACCGGAACACAAGCAACCTTGGAATGGGTTTCGCCCTAGTTAGTGCTCTTCAGCCAGGTATAGCTTGATTCCAGTGGCACAGTTAGCCCGGGACCCAGTCACTGCATATCCAGCACACTTAGAGCGGCAATTGCAAAAACAACAAGGAGATGGATAGAAAGGCCCACGGAACTGGCCATAGATCTGCAGTTCTTGAAGTGCTCCAGGGCGGAGTCCACCTGGTCTCCAAAGAGACGGGAACATCAAAGGGCATGTCCATAAGTGAAGTTTGGAAATCCCCTGAAAAAACAGTTGTCCTCAGCCAGGTGTGGCACTGTAAGGCTAATGACGAACAAACCGCTCTGCCTAACGAGTCAGTCGTGTCCAACCCACATCTGATCGTGAACTTAGCTGTGTCTCTCCTGTTAGCTACTGCTAGGGAGCATATGACCCGGGCCTCCTCCGGGATCATATGCAGCACCGTCTCTGGACATGGCTGGAACATCAGGGCATATCTATACCTGGTGGTTCCACATCGAATCCCAAAGGGAATGGGAGTAACAGCCCAAACGGCATGCAAGTGTTCTCAGACCGCAATGCCAGGCTGGCGGAAGAAAACATTTTCTTACCCAAGGTGTCCAGCCTTTTGGCTTCCCTATCCGGTGGGGTTTTAGGTAATGCACCAGGATTTATTAGGGAAGTGGAGGCTTGCACCACCAAACTCTCCACGGTGAGGTGCTGGACAAGGAAAGAGGGGTCCCGTGGGGCGGGGCAATGGTGGCGGCTAATTGTCCTGTTCACAGGCGCCCCTGTGCAGACCCTGGACCAGACCCCGAGCAAGACGTCCTTTAAGGCTTCATTAAATGAGAGAAGCGTTACTGAAGGGGTGACTCCTGGCTGAAGCACCTCCATCAAGTTGTTAGTCTTGACAGCCACAGAGGGCAACTGAAAGTGCAGGACCTAATCTGCACTCCTCACCACCATAGCAAATGTGCTAACCTACTCCATAGCCACGGTAGGTGGAGAGGCCAAGTATATGGGAGGGTATCCATTCTAGTGACATCTGCCAATTCCTCACACAAGTCCATATCAGGGTCTAGGGGCAGGTATTCTTTAGGGTGCAGTGGCCCCTCCCAATCTTTCCCAAGTCCAAGCTCATAGGAACAGAGCGCAGGCTCAAGCCTGGAGGAAATGGTCTAGTTGGCGAAGGAGTCAGACGACGCCCCTTCAGATCAGTGTCAGAGTCAGGGAAAAGAATGATAACGGCAGTGGGACTGGCGCCGGGGAAGGTCGAGGTGGCACGACCGTCACCAGTCCAAATCCATCAGTTGATCCAAGGGGCCGGACTGGTGCCGAGGGAGGAACTGCCATCAAGAAACTATTCGGGGACCCCCTCCCCCCCGCAGGGCCAGAGAGCGCTCCAGCGAGGACGGGTCACCCAAATATGAGGTGCATGGCCTCTCAGAATTCTTGGACTTGGGCGGGAGTCACTCCGGCTCCCAGAAACTCGGGTGGCGTGGAGACGTCCAGGCACAGGTTCAACTGCGGAGCCAGGCCTCGAGTGACGACACTCCCTCGTCTTGTCAGATGACTTCGACAGACGAGGGTAAGTCGAAGACCTCTTCGATTTCTTGCTTTTCTTCTTTTTGTGGGACTTACCAGAATGGGACGACCTTGGTGAAGATTGATGGCTCCACGACCAATCTTGGGACCTTCCTCTCAACCGGTATCGAGACCATTACGGCGCTGCACATCGAGCAGCAAGGAGCTTGAGGGATCACTCCCTCAAGGCCTTGGGGTGCATGTCGCAGTTACTGATGCATGTCTTAGCATCATGGTCAAACTCAAAGCACCAGAGAGATGACATGCGGGTCCGTCACCGACATCTGTAGGTGACAAGTGTGGCAGGGCTTAAATCTAGCCTTTCTTGTTGACATCCCTGCCACACCTGGAAAAATTCTCAAAAAACTTCAACAAAGTTGAAAAAGGGCAGTAAATAAATGACTGGGGGTAGCTCTCTCTAGGTCTATGCTGACTAGCATGGCAAGAAAAGGGATGTCAGCTCATTGGGTGGCGCCTATATAGGCACAGCGCACATCACCTCCGGCGCAGACGACACCACACGGAGCCAAATGATGACATATGCCGGCGTACAGGGGTAATGCTCAATAAAAAAATTCAGAATCTAGTCTGATGCCTGGGAATAATAATAAGTTCAGGAATCTGCGGCTAGAAGTCTCTATCAGATTAGACATATAAAGGTTTGAACATGAGGAGAATTCATGAACCTTTCACAATAACAATTAAGTTATACTTGGGGCGACCAGTGTAGTTAAAAAATATGATGCTGTGAGTGATTGACAGAGAGGTACTCCAGTCTTTTTTGCTGTGGACCTGGACCTGCATGTAAGCTTTTCAATGTTAAGAGTGACAATGATGATAGGAAAGTACTTTATTAGTACATATCTTTAATTAGCTATCAAGCTAAAAGCTTACAAATAAAACTCTTCTTCCATTTCAGGTTATCTGGGTAATGCATTTTTCTTGAACCTTCTCCTATGTGCAGTACCTGGATCGTCTCTTGTTGCATGGTGAAGATCATACAGAAGGAGGTGACTTCTGGGTCTACACTACTCTCCAGAATTTCAAGTGATTAAAGAGCTTTCTTATTCAAATTGGGAGTGCCAAGTTTGGCAGCCTGTACCGAATAGGTCAATCCATCCACGCAAAAATGTTGGTACCCGGAAATGGTCAATACAACTGATGCTTTTGATCTGAGCTTCCAAGTTGAATGTTGTGTTTGAAGTAAGTCTTGATTTTCGAGCAATACAAAGGGTCTTGTAGGAAAAATGTCTGATGTCAGAAGCCAGTCAAAAGATTTTGGAGGTGGTGTTATGTGGTCTCATCTATGTTCCAAGTTGAAGGGGGAGTCTGGCAGTAGTATCCTGGATCCATTGTAGCCAGAGTCTGGAAGTAATTACCTGAATCCATTTTAGCAGGAATCTCACAGTAGAAGCATGACTCCATTGTAGTTGCTCAGGAGTGACATTGGAGCACCGAGGTATACACTTTTGGCGCAGTACATGAGGGGTTAGTGTACGTCTTAAAATGGATATCAATGTGTTTGTCGACAAAAATGAACTATTGTCCTTATGAATTGATTCACCCATTCTGAACTCTAAATCTACCTCGGCAAGCAAGTATGTGGTCAGGCAGACCCTGAGACTCAGACCCGGGATAACTGATTGATGGGTCAGAGGTGAGAGGGTGCATAGCTAGCAGGCAAACACTCAGGCAGGAAACTTTTAATCAATTCCACAGATTGGCACAGCGACATTATAATGGTCAGGGGAGATACCAGCAATAAACCACACATGGCAGGTGGGAGTACACGCTCCATAAATTCAGATGCCACAAGAGTTAGGAACACATAGCCAATCAGGGTCTGGCACACGTTGTAATCACGCGCTCCCCATGCTGGACATCTGGACACATTCACCACTGGCCACACTGTGTCCGCGCTGATCAAGACCCACCCCTGTAGTAACCATTGACCATTTATTTATGACCCTAAAGGCAGCAACCAACATTCCTCACCATATATGGTATGCCGGACACCTTTTATTGCGGTTGTAATATTGTATATAAACAAACCTCAAACTTGATGTAAATTGAGACAGCCCTCAGACCTAGTACCCATAACTGTTCTCCTGGCCTAACTGTTTAATAAAACAAACTGTTCTGGTTTTGACAAACGCCTCTTCTGTTTTTTAAGGAAATCTGATTCGCGCAACATACGATCCAGCTCCACAGTAGTTCCAAGGTTCCTAACCTTACTGGTATAAGTCAGGGCATGGTTCACGTTCTTTGTGTCACTGCATGCAAGGAATGAAGGTGTACCATTTTCTACAGGTTAGGATTTCTATTTTGGTGTGTTGAGTTTTCGGTGGTTCATAGACACCCAGCTGTCCCTTGCTAAAAGGCTGGTGCCGAGAGTGGGGTATAGTGAATTGACTTGGCATGACATGCGGAAGAAACAGAACATGTTTGTTGAAGTTACAAAAAGGGTTGCCAAACCTCATTACAAATGCCTGTTAAGCTGTCGCTCCAGAACTCTCACCTCGGCCAACATGCTAAAGTTTGCTCACAAGATGCGAGGCAACAATAGCACATAACAGTGCACAGGTACAAAGGGAAGACAGGGGAAGAAGGAAGGAGGGTGGGATGGAAGGCAAATGGAAACCACTGACTTGGTAATAATAGGGTATTACATCATCTCCCTCTTTTGTCAAAATCAGTTTATAAAGTAATCTTTGTACATGCCACGTGGTTCCACATTACATGACCTGTGGCAATCCAACATTTCTCATTTTTTGTCAACCTTTTACTCCGGTCAAGATAACCTTTCCTTCCACTGGAACCTGTCTGCAACAATCAATGAAAGATGCACCACTGGGCATGGGTGTCATTTAGAGAGTCGCCAGAGATTGCCTCTGTGAATCCAGTAGTTTGCTTGTGATCCCTTCCTTCATGAAGAATAGCAAATTATGGTTTCCTGCAGTGCATAACAAAACTGCACAGCGCTGGTATTTCTCTCGCTTTTTTTTTTATTTTTGGCGATTTTCTAAAATCATATTCTCGCTGCCCATTAAAGAGGCAATCTTTACTTAAGTATGGATCTTGTGTGTATGAATCATTAATCCATCAAGAAGAACGACGGCGGACACGCCGGAGGCAGCCCTGCTACAAAACAGAGGGCTTGCAGTTAAGGCCAGCAAAGACTTGGTTGCTGGTACGAGGGACTTTCTTAGCCCCTAAGAGTGGTTTTACTACACCACGCCGTCGTTCTTCCTGATGGATTAATGATTCATACACACAAGATCCATACTTGAGTAAAGACTTCTGGAATACACAATATTTTGGACACAGTATACCCTGATGCCTTTTACTGTGTAATTATCACTGGAGCTCTAGAACCCATTCCGGGTCGAAAATACAACCGGAATTAAGGATCCATACAAAGAGATTATAGCCCTGAAGAAGTCGCTGCGCACAACCATAAAGCGCGCCGAAACACGTGTTGGCTAAGGATTTCAAGATTAAACTGAAGTGACTGTTTCAACGGAGGAACAAGAGTGTTTTTTGTTACTGTTAATGATATATAATTTACACTGTTGGCGTGTGCAAGGGATTGTTGTTTAAGTTTGAATAACAATTGGGCACGAACTCAATATTTTCATTATACAATTATTAAAGACACTGAACCCTGGAGAGAAAGAAAAGACCATTTTTTAGGGCAAACGGATGTCCCTTAATCTGCTGCACAGCAATCCGTGAACTTCCCTGTAAATTATTAACTTTCCAAAGAGTTGAGGAAAATCAATGGTCGTGATTTAATGTTTGCATCACGTTGACTGCATAGAATATCATCTATAATATATGCATTAACAATGATAAATTATGGATTTCATAAATCATATATTTGGCTAGTGCAATAACACGTAGGCAATCTGTAGACACATGGCAATGTTGACCGACCAATAACAATCATTATAAAAAGGGCAGCTAATCAGCCATTTCTGCATACAGATATTGCATGGGAGGGAGTGGGAGAAATAAAGAGGTTGGGTGAAAGGAACGGGCTGAGGGAGAAAAAGAGGCCGGCAAATAAAGGTATACAGGGAGAAGAGGGTGGATGGAAAGATGATTGGTAAAAAGGGTGGAGGGAGAGTGGGTTGGGAGAGAGCACGAGGAACAAAGGACCTGGGGAGTGAGACAATCTTATCAACTTGATACGTAACGCTCCAATGACATATGTGATGTTATGAGCATCATTGGTGGTGGCTGTGCTGCTATTGGGGTGTGTAGGAGAAAGTTATTTGAGTACCTAAACTCAGTTTAGGTTGTCACTGCTGAGGGCAAAACCCCAATCCTGCTTCCCAGAATACAGATTTGCCAATGTTACCGTCACAAATGCGATTAACAAAATACAAACAGCCAGTATGATTAATTTCTGCATTAAATACATTTATAGTCAAGGGAGGACATGAGAACAACAAATTTTACCAAAAACTAAAGAAATATCTGAAAAAAGGCAGCACATGTTGTCCAACAGGAAACGATACAAAAGGGGATGATGGACGGAACGCTTGAGCCAATCAAACACTCACCCCCAGTCAACTGATCTGGGTTTAATCCATCATCATTCTTTAGCTCACTCCACCACCCCAGTTCAGACATGGCCATATGCAAATCAGTCTGACCCTGTGCCTCATGGGAACAGTCCAGCCCGAACTGCCAAGCCATGTCTTCCCTGGACCGGAAACAAGCATCCTAGGACCGGTTTCTGGCATTTCAGCCGTCATCAGCCAGGCTTGCTTGAATCCAGTGGCAAAGCGAGCAAGGGACCCACGTCTGGGCATACCCCCGCCAACTTAGGGCGACCAAAGCGATACAAAAGGGGATGATGGACGGAACGCTTGAGCCAATCAAACACTCACCCCCAGTCAACTGATCTGGGTTTAATCCATCATCATTCTTTAGCTCACTCCACCACCCCAGTTCAGACATGGCCATATGCAAATCAGTCTGACCCTGTGCCTCATGGGAACAGTCCAGCCCGAACTGCCAAGCCATGTCTTCCCTGGACCGGAAACAAGCATCCTAGGACCGGTTTCTGGCATTTCAGCCGTCATCAGCCAGGCTTGCTTGAATCCAGTGGCAAAGCGAGCAAGGGACCCACGTCAGAATGATGATGGATTAAACCCAGATCAGTTGACTGGGGGTGAGTGTTTGATTTGCTCTAACGCTCCATCCATTATCCCCTTTGGTATCGCTTTGTTCGCCCTAAGTTGGCAGGGTATGCCCAGACGTGGGTCCCTTGCTCACTTTGCCACTGGATTCAAGATAGCCTGGCTGATGAGGGTTTTGAACCCGAAACCGGTCCCAGGATGCTTGTTTCCGGTCCAGGGAAGACATGGCTTGGCAGTTCGGGCTGGACTGTTCCCATGAGGCACAGGGTCAGACTGATTTGCATATGGCCATGTCTGAACTGGGGTGGTGGAGTGAGCTAAAGAATGATGATGGATTAAACCCAGATCAGTTGACTGGGGGTGAGTGTTTGATTTGCTCTAACGCTCCGTCCATCATCCCCTTTGGTATCGCTTTGTCCAACAGGAAACAGCAGGACTAAGACTCTGTATATATGGGATGGAATTTTATTACAGACTGGAAGCAAATCTGGACCAGTTATATAGAGAGAAAAGTGTAACCTGGGAATGCACAGCCGCCCTCCTGGGTTCCCGCAAGTTACTGTGGTAATGAAAAATTCTACAAATGATCATTACGCTTTTTGTGCAACTCCAACTCCTGACACTGCAGGATCTCCAGTACCATCATTGTGCACACAACAACACTTCCCACCAGGCCATGCCACACACTATGTCTATGTAGGGGTATTTATAAAGCGCAACTGCTACTCCAAGGAGTGTCCTGGCGCTGAATGCTGAAAGGTAGCATTGTGGCAAAGGAGGAGATTATGGGTTAGAGAAAAGCCATGTTTTCAGCTTTTTCCGGAACATGGGCATAGACTTAATGCTTCTGAGGGTCAAAGGCAGTTTGTTCCAGAGGGATGGGCCCAGAAAGGAGAGGGCCTTTCCCCCCAGCCTGGCCTTTTTAATACGTGGGGTACTGGCTAGGAAGAGATTCGAGGAACGGAGATTTCTCTGTGGGACATAGAGCGAGATCCTGTGTTTTAGGTAGCCAGGGCCCATTTCGTATAAGGCTTTCTGAGTCACAAGTAGTGTCTTAAAGATGATTCTTTTTCCTTACTGGAAGCCAATGGAGACTCCTCAGAAGGATTGACACGTGAGCATCAAGGGGGAGCTCCAAGATAGTTCGGGCCGCTGCCTTCTGGACCAGCTGAAGCCTGTCCATCAGATACCTGGGCATGCCCAAGTAAAGGCCGTTCCAATAATCAAGACGAGATATGATCAGGGCTTGAATCACCTGTTGTATGGCCGCCACAGACAGAAGGAACAAAAACTTCCTAAGAATACGCAGGACGGCAAGGCAAGTACCCACTACCGAATTTACTTGGGTATAAAATAGTAGCGGATTATCAAATTTAAAACCCACGTTTTTCACAACCTGATTTTTGGTGACGGGGTGGACGCATCTGGTGGCCAGAAGGACTGCAGTGTGGTTTCTGCATCCAGGCCAAAGAAAAGCAGCTTCCTCTTTCCTGGATTATATTTCAGTTGGTTCACGGCCAGCCAGCCAAATACTGCTGAAAGGCAAGTACTAATTAACTTGCCAGGGCTCATTGTTCTTCCACGTGAACAGCAGCTTGGTGTCATCTGCGTAAGACACAATTTTTGCCCCTAAGGATTCCATCAACGTAGCCAAAGGTGTGAGGTAGACATTGAACAAGGTCGGACTCAGGGCAGAGCCCTGCAGGACACCAACCTTCAGCTTGTGCGACGTGGCCGAGTAGGGGTGGCACCATACTTCCTGTCCCCTCCCCTTCGAGGAAAGATGCCAGCCATTTCCAGGCCAACCCCCCAATGCCAATCGAGTGGAGATGTGTCAGGAGAATCTGGTGCGAGACCGTATCGAAGGCGGCCGATAGATCTAACAGGACCAACAACGCCCTGTCCACCCCACTTCCAGACTAAGTCGGATGGAATCAACCACCTCCAGCAGGGCTGTTTTGGTACTGTGATTGGGGCGAAAGCCCGACTGGCTGGGGTGTAGTAGGCAGTTCCTTTCGAGGTATGATGATAGCTGCTGGTTCACATGTTTCTCTAGGAGTTTAGAGAAGGCGTGAAGGAGGGAAATTGGCTTATAGTTGGATGGGTCAGAGGGTCTGCCTGGGCTTTTTTAATCAGCTAGATAACCTTTGCTTGTTTCCATTTGGTAGGTACTGTGGCTGATGAGAGGGAAGTATTCAGTATCTGATTCATGGGTGGGTTAATAGACTCTGCCCCCAAGGCAAGAATAAAGGAGGGTCCGGGTCCAGCGGGGAGCCTGATTTGAGGCATTTTAAGGCACGCATAGAATCCTCCAAGAGGATTGGCGAGAAAGAGTAGAGAGCACACTTCCGTATTGATGGTAGGGTCATGGTCCGACTCTTCCTGGTTTTCCACCAACCCTAAAGTGACACCTGGTATGTCATTTCCCACAATAAGAGGTGGGAGAATAGCCTGAATGGTATCTATTTTTTCACGAAAGAACGAGGCGAGCGTCTTGCACCATTCCTCTGACGGACGTTTCTGAATGGAGCCTACTTCGGGCGCAGAAAAAGATTTAACAATTTTAAAGATTTCTCTGCAATGATTTCCTGCCTTTAGGATTTTGGACTCAAAGTAGGCTTTTTTTGCTGATTTAATTTCTTTATAATACTTCCCTAATTCTACTTTATAGCCAGCTTTGGCTTCTGAACAATAGTTTACCCTCCATAGCTACTCTTTACGTTTACAGGCTAATTTTGTTTTTTTAAGGGAAGGGGTGAACCAAGGGTTGGGTACTTTCGAGCAATGTTGTTATGTTGGGTGCTGCTTTCGGGTGCCAATGTTCGGCAGGCAGACTCAATCCAGTTATCAATCAGGCCTACATCTTTATTGATATTGCCAGTAAGACACTAAAGTACTATTGAACACAGAGAGAACCAACCTGCATCCAGCACAGGCAAGCCAAGGTACCCATCACCAATAAAAGCTATTCCTTCCTATCCCCATCATTGTGCTCACAACATTTGCCACCAGGCCATGCCATACGAAAATTACTTCCTTACCTGTAACTGTAGTTCTCCAGTATTGGTATCTTTCAAAGATTCACATGCTTGAATCATTCCCCATCGTCGAAGTGGAAGTCTCACAGTACCATAATAAAACAATGTGTATCACTACAATAGCAAAACACACAAGATGATGGACGGAATGTTGCACATTGGCAACCATTCACCCCCAGTCACAGATCTGGGTTTAATCCATCGTTATTTTGCTTCACCACGCCACCCCAGTTTAGACATAGCCATATGCAAATCAGTCTTGACCCTGTGCCTCATGGGAACAGTCCAGACCGAACTGCCAAGCCATGTCTTCCCAGATCTCTGTACTGGGGTGAATGTATGACATTGTTCTACATTCTGTCCATCAACTGTTGTTTTTGCATTTGTCACCCCGAGTGGGACGGTATGCCCAGACATGGGTCCCGTGCTCTCCATGCCACTGGAATCAAGCTATCCTGGCTGAAGAGGGGTGAAACCCCGAAACCGGTCCTAGGATGCTTGTTTCCAGTTCAGGGAGGACCTGGCTTGGCAGTTCGGGCTGGACTGTTCCCATGAGACACAGGGTCAAGACTGATTTGCATATGGCTGGGTTCAAACTGTAATTGCATGGTGAGCAAAAAAACGATGGATTTAGGCCCAGATCTCTGTACTGGGGTGAATGTATGACATTGTTCTACATTCTGTCCATCAACTGTTGTTTTTGCATTTATCACTACAATAGGCCATAATGGCAATGAACCATAGGTTTTATAGCATATGTGTCTTTTTTTAAAAAGGACCAAACTATAAACTTTAACCAATCAGGTGACAGCACCCTCTCCCAAGAGAGGCTGAATCCCTTAGATTTTCTAGCACAAGTGGACTACATTAATCTTTGAAAAAAAAGCCTCTCAGGGGAGGAGGGTGGGTCGCATGTGAATCTATGAAAGATACCAATACTGGAGAACTACAGTTACAGGTAAGTAACTAATTTCCATTTCCAGTATTGGATCTTTCATAGATTCACATGCCTGAATCAGAATAGTTAGCAGTAAACTATAGTCAACAACCATAACATGATAGCACAGCAGACGGTGGGAAAGAAAGGTATAAAAGGCTCACCTTATTGAAACAGATGTTGCAATACTGCTTGTCCAACAGATGCATCAGTCATGTCAGCCACATCCAGGAAATAATGCCTCGCAAAAGTGTGCCTGTTGGACCATGTTGCTGTATGGCAGATGTGCTGGATGGGCACACCAGCACAAAGAGCTGGGAGGTTGAGACAGCTCTGGTGCAGTGGGCTTTGACTTTGTCTTGCAATGGTTCTCCTGCTTGTCTGGGCCAAAATTGGATGGTGGATGCAATCCATCTGGCAATGGTCTGTTTAGAGCCTGGGAGACCCTTTCGCAGGTCTTCAAATGCCACACATAACTGATCCGCCTTGCGGATTTGATGAGTCCTGTGTAAATACAATTTGAGACATCTTTTGACATCTAAAGAATGCAATGACTTCTCTGCAACAGATTGAGGATTTGGGAAGAATGACAGTAGTACAACTGGCTCATTCAAGTGGAAGTCCAAAGGTACCTTCGTGATAAAAGTATAATTGGTCCAAAGTATTACACTGTCTGATTTGAAGGAAAGGTTGGGTTCAATGGGATCGAAGAAAAAGCGTAAGCACAAATTCCTGACCATCTCATCAAAAACGCTTCCCCACGATCTCGCCTCTGGATGCCAACTTGCAAACAATTGGCAATTCTTTGTTGTCCTGTCGCAAACAAGCCCAGGTTTGGCTTGCTAAAACGATGGAAAAAGTATTCTAGAATGTATTGGTCAAGCTCCCATTCGGGGCAGGTGATATTGGTTCTGCTTAACGAGTTTGCGAGGATGTTGGAAACTAATGACACATTTTCTGCTCTGAGCGTTATCTGGTGTTGAAGAGACCAATTCCAGATGTCTTGTGCTTGAAGAGGCGCTCGTGAGCGTGTTCCTCCTTGCTTGTAGATGTAAAACATGCTGGTGGTATTGCTTGTGTGAATTAGCACCGATGACTGTGCTGTCTTGGGGAGAAAAGATTTTAATGCCAAGGCAATGGCTTTCACCTCCAGCAGATTGATGTGCATTTTTGCTTGTTTGGGACCCCACTTGCCGCTGATTTTTAGGTCTTCGAGGTGGGCACCCCAACCTTCCAGGGACACATCCGTTTGTAAGACATACTCGGGGATTTGTGCCAGATATGATAGACCTCTGGATAGATTTGATGTTCGTGTCCACCAAATTAGGGCTTTGCTCACTGTTGGAGTTATTTGAATGACATTGATCCCCTGGGCCTGCAGCCAATGTTTGTCAAATTCCGCTTGAAGTGGACGCATCTGTAGACGACAATTCCGAATTAAAGGGATGCAAGAGGAAATCATTCTGAGGAGCGATTTATAGATCCGGACAGAAACTTACTTTTTTGCAGCCAATTTATATGCTAGCAGTCAAATCTTTATCTGCCTGTCTTGGGAGGCCAAGGCCTTGTGCTGGACAGTGTCTAGGAATGCTCCCAAGAAAGTCAATGTTGTTTTCAGATTTAAATGAGATTTCTGATGGTTGACTGTGAAACCTAGTCTGTTGAATAATGAGACATATGTTGCCAAGACCTTTGCTGCTTGCTGATGTGTGGGTGCCTTTATCAGCCAGTCGTCCAGATATGGAAAGATCTGAACTCCACTCTGTCGGAGGCAGGCAGCCACTGGAGCTAACATCTTGGTGAAAATGTGCGGTGCTGATTTTAGAATGGAAGGACCTTGAATTGGTAATGGTGCCGGCAACCTTGAAGCGCCGGAATTTGTGGTGTTTTTGGTGGATTGGGACGTGGAAGTATGGGTCCTGGAGATCTAGGGCAGTCATATGATCCTTGTGGTTGAAAAGATGTAGTATTTTTTGGAGTGTCATTATGTGGAAAGATTGTTTCTTTAAAAATGTGTTTATTTTCCTGAGGTCTAGGATAGGACGCCAATCCCCTGATCTTTTCGGGATAAGGAAAAGAAGAGAGTAGAAACCGGCTCCTCTCTGTGATTTTGGAACCACTTCTATCGCTTCTCTCTTCAGCATGATGGATATTTGCAGCAGGAGTTGTTTTAAGTTGGAGGGGGTGGTCCTGTTGGTGGGGTGTTTGGGGGCATTTTTATGAACTAGAGGGTGTGCCCCCGGGTGAGAACATCAAGCACCCACCTGTTGGCTGTTATACGGGACCACTAATGGAAATTATTTGAAATTCGGCCCCCAATTTGCGTTGGTTTGTGTGGGGTAGCTGGCACCATGCTGGGGTCACTGTTTTCTGTTAGAATCCCTGTCACAGGAAGATAATTTTCCTCTGGTGGAGTGTTTATATGCCAACATTGGTGGTTGTCTGTACTGTTGTTGAGATTACGGTGGTCAGACTGATATTGGTGTCTGAAGGGTTGGCAACCTCCTCTAAACGAGTAAGCTCCTCTACCTCTGGCTCCCCGAAAGGCTGCTTCCTAAATTGAAGATTGCCCGGGGAGTTGGATGTATCCGTGTCAGCCTTAATGGACTGAAGCGCATCATCCATGTGCTTGCCAAACAGCCATTTATTATCAAATGGCATGTCCAATATTTTACTCTGCATCTCTGGACAGAAAGAAGTGGATTTCAAAAATACTTGACTGCGGAGTACATCCGCCCCTTCAAGCTGTCTGAACCCTGTAGAAGAGACATCAATGGTCGTAGTAGCCTAAGATTGCGAGAGAGTTTGCCGCTGTAACGGTCGTGACTGCCATGGAAGAGAATCTCTTCTCGATATTGAGCCTACGACCATCTCTGTCCGGAGGAGTGGAAATTGGAGTGGACGGATTCTTAGAGTGACTTTGGGCCGCTTTGGATACAACCGAGTCTGGTTTCAGTTGCAAAATCAAACATGTTAGAGAATCATCTGGCACTTTGTATTTTTTGTCCAGTCTGGGGATGACTATAGAAACTGTAGCCGGGTTTTTCATGGCTTTGCAGCTTTCTTGCCAAATAAAATCAATGATAGGGATAGCCCAAACAGATTTTTTGGTTGGCTCTTTAAAATCATAAAGGAAACAATCTGCATGTTTAGTGAGCAGAAGAAGTTCAAACCTCTTGGTTGCCCACTCCATCAGATTATGGAAGCCGCCGATGTCCTCCGGTGGGGGATCTACTGGTGGTGGTGGGGGGGGGATTGGGGGGGGTGGGGGGGGCCAATGGAGTTGGGATGAGATAATCATCCCACTCATTTGGAACTGAGGCAGTGCCTCTTATTTCCCCCTCTTCTCTGTCTTGATCTGTGGAAAAAGCATCGTCAGCTGGGGGGGGTTAGCTAGTGTATCAGCCAATGTTGGTAGAGGAGTTGCAGGTGTTGTAAACAATCAGGAGCGGTGTATGAATTTAAAGAGATGGCATAGGTTTTGGTGTGTGTGGCATTGGAGTTGCAGATGTTGGAAATCTGCAGTAGTAGTCTTGGAGCATACTTTGCAAACTGCTCACTAGAGACATAGGCATCTGAATGGATGTTCGTCTTGTTGATCATTAACTGAATACTCTTTCTGATATTGTTCTGAGTGTTCGCCAGCAGTATACTAGTGTTCCTCATGATACTGCTCGTCATCCTGGCATTTCACCTGAACCTTGGACGGGCTATGAGCCACTCCAAAGGGGCCCCCCCATCATCAGTCATCATCATCCAATAGGTGCGCCGGTGGGTAGGGCAACACTTTACTTGGGGATGTGTGGGCTGGAAGAATTGTCTCTGTAGTCGGTTTATCCTTTACAGGCATTAAAGACAGTGGACGAAATGCTGTTTTTAAGGAAATCTTTGTTATCAACGTCGTCCATTGGTCCGTCGTCGACTGTTTCTTCGTTGACGAGTCTTTCGTCGACGGAGCCCTTGTAGACGGCATCCTTGTTGACGGATCCGACCGACTGTTCCTTAGTAAACGGCCTATCGATGGCTGTGGTGTCGGCGTTATATGGCGTTGTGTCGGCGATGACTGTCGTTGACGGTAACTTTTTCTTTAACAGTAAGTCTTCCGTCATCGCTGGTGGAACTTTTGTCGACGCCTGTTTTAATATTCTCGCAGTTATGATTGTCGTTGATGACAGTGGTGAAGAGGAAATGATCAGAGCTGATGAAGCTGTAGTAAAACGTCGATGTTGAGGTTATCGCCACCGTTGAAGCTGTAATCAACGGCACCGTCGATGAGAATATGAATTTAGAACTTTAAGTCATCTTGAGAGACTTGGTTGTCGACGGCAAAGACTTTGAGGCTCGTTTGGACTGAGCTTCTTTAAGGGAAGGAGTATAAGGTTCACAATAAACCTTTTCTGTGACAATTTTTTCTTTTTTTGAGGAAGGATGCTCCCAATGCCTCTTTAAGTGATAAGACTTTTTCACAGCCTTAGAAAATGGCTCAGAGGAAACTTTTTCAGTAGATCTCTCTCATTTGTGAGATGTTGCAGTCTTTGAAGACTGATCACTATCCTCCTCAGACAAGAGACACTCAGTCTTTAATTTTTGGAGCTGTATTAAAAGTCTACCTTCCCGGTCTTTCAATGTTTTCTGAGAAAAGGTGCAACAGATTTTGCAGTCTCTCACTTTATGTACCAGATGGAGGCAATATATGTATTCTTTATGTGGGTCATCCAAGTGCAGCCTCTTTTTCACACAAGTGTCACAAGATCTGAATAATCAATTTTTGGTTGGTTGTGACATGCTGATGAAGTCAGAATATCTGTAAATAGTTGTAGAAAATAACTTTCGGGAAGAAAAATCTTCTCAAGAGCCGAGAGAAAATAGTATATACTAAGCTGAGCTCAAGGAGACTGTCAGCACACGACGTGCGGAAGAAAATCTGGGGGATTCCACCTCTCTTGGAAGTATTCTAGAGGGTGCTGTCACCGGATTAGCTAACGTTTATAGTTAGGTGCTTTTAAAAAAAGGACAGGCTGTAAAAACTATGGTTCATTGTCATTATGACCTATTGTAGTGATACACATTGCTTTATTATGGTAGCCTGGGACTCCCACTTCCACAACGAGGAATGATTCAAGCATGTGAATCTATGAAAGATCCAATACTGGAGAAACTAAAGTACCATTGAACACAGAGAGAACCAACGTGCATCCAGCACAGGCAAGCCAAGGTACCCATCAAACCATCATCAATAAAAGCTATTCATTCCTATCCAATGTGCCATCTACCAATCTATAACAGGTAAAAGCAATCAGGAAAGGTCTCTTAATGAGTCAAGTTCATTGACCTTTGATAGCATGATTTTGCTATTAAACCGGAATGCGAACACCTAACAGAGGAATGAATATATACAGATATTACTGGTTTATTCACCACAATCTAAATCAGACTGCAAACCTCGGACAGCGGTGCAAGGCCACACGAATCGCAGAATGTGCACTATATAAAGCCTCCAACATACAGTAACATCAGATGTCACAATCAAGTTTTCACCAGTTGGGAATGGGAAGATTGCGTATACCCACTGAGCAAAATACTAACCAACTCCAAATGACACTCTGTGGTCTTAGATACCTACCCAGAATTACGTTTTCATATTTTATCAAATTAAAAGTAGCACAAAACTGAAGAACTGCTTAAGCGGAATGAGTCGTGTTCAGACTTCAATACATTGAAAAGGCCTAGCTTAGAGGCCCGGGAACATTCAACATTTTGTGATAGGACTAGGGGTGGGCGGAATTTGCGTAGTCGCGCTACGCAAAGCTCCACGAAATGGTAAAAAATCTCGCAAAAGTTCCGCGAACATGCGGAATTGTTTGTTCCGCCCTTAGCGATGCTTTTTTCCTGTTCGCGAACGCTGTTTGCGTGCTCGGGGAGAAATATCTTGCGAACACGCATTTTGAAAGCGCGAACAAGCAAAAAACTCCGCGAAGCTGCGGAATTTTTGGCAATTCCGCGTTCTCCGCGGAACGCGAAATTATCCAAATTCCGCGAGCGGAACGGAATTTACCGCCCAGGCCTAGATAGGACTAGGGTGCAAAAGACTGGCTGCACGTCAGGACAATCGCAAAGGAACATTTTTGTTAAAAAAAATTATAATTGATATATTAGGTCAAACCTAAGATTTTCTGTTTGCTCAGTAGACTAAATATTGGTGAGTGAACTCCACTGAAAACTCTCTCTGACTTCTACGTGGATACCAGCGGGCACCCTAATAAGTACTATAACGTGTATTTGTAAAGCACACATTCACTCAGAAAGGTATTTTGGTGCTGAATAACAGATGTTTATTGTTACCCGACTCAATGGTACTCATTTTATCCACCTTCGAAGGATGAAAGGCTGAGTGGACCCACCAGGATTTGAACCTGTGGCCATGCGGTCGAATAAAGGCCCCTCCAGTGGATGCATCAGTCCACTGAGCCACCAGACCCAGCATTGTTATGCTATGATAAAACACCAATGGAACCTTTGGGTCCGGAGGTGTCTGCAGGGTGGCCATGACCCAATTACTCATAGGGAGTATCACATACAGCAGTTGAAACTAATTAGTTTAGAATTTAAAAAATATTAGCTTGAAACACTTATTTCACACAAACCAGAAGACAATTGAATTAATGAATCACGGGCCTGTAACGGCTTCTGTATACCCTCTCCAATTATGAAAGCACTCTACTCCCCACAGACCCAAGGATCTCCTAATGTGTTCTATGATGTTCCTGCCACTGTTTACTCACTTAAGGATTACACCAATTTTGTTGAGGAATCTTTGCTCTGTCACAAAGTGCAATCACCTAAATACCCAAATTGCAATCAGGTGGAAACAGACATGCCCTAACTTTATGCCTTACCGTTGGTCTCAGCAAACTTCTGAACATCAGATAATGTTTTTAGTTCTTCTCCCGGACACGCCGACACACACAAAGCAACAGACTTGATCTTTCGATGAACCAGGTCCAAATTGCAAGGATCCAAGAAGAAGACATTTCTACAAACACAATTATAGAATACGGGGTAAGGAAAACAGTTAAGTGGGTCACAGATACAAAAGAAGCTAACTCACAATTCAGCCTGAACAAGCATGACAGACCATAGAAGAGTGAGCAAATATTGCTCCTAAAAAGTGCTGGTACTACAAATACCACAAAGGCAGAGTAGCCCTTGACCCCTGGTCCTGTGCGCCGCTCCCCTCGTGCTGCTGCCTGGTTTAATGAGTAAGGACTTAGCCCCCAGCCCTCGAAGCCTCCTGTTCAGTTCCCGCCGTCGGGTGACCAGTTGTTGCCACATTCCTTTTGACCCCAGTATATTTTACCCTCTAGTGGGGTAAAAATACTTTTGCTTCCTGTTTTTTTTGTTATTTGGTTACATTACATTATTTCATGTTTATTACAGCGATTGTTGTAATACTTTTACCACCCCCGCCCGCTCCCGCCGTTTTCCCACTTCCTGCTTTCCCGCCTCCCGGACAGCCCCTCCCACCTCCCAAGACTACTTATGGAGGCCACTGCACGGCTCAATTGAGTAGCCCTTGACCCCTGGTCCTGTACGCCACACCCCCAGGGCTGCTGCCTACCTCAATGAGGAAGGACTTCGCCCCTAGCCCGCAAAGCCTCCTGTTCGGTCTCCGCTGTCGGTGACTGCTTGCCACCACATTCCTTCTGGCCCAAGTCTATTTTACCCTCTAGTGTGATCAAAAGACTTTTGCTTCCTGGGGTTTTTCTGTTAATTTTGTTACTTGGTGACATTACATTATTTCTTGTTTATTACTGCGATTGTTGCAATACTTTTACTGCCCCCGCACGTTCCTGCCGTTTTCCCGTTTCCAGACTCCCAGACAGCTCCTCCCACAACTACATATGGAGGATGCTGTGCGGCTGTGGGAAAGCCCGTCTGCACCTGGACCACGCCCAGCACCAGGAACCCTGGCCCTTGTACTTCCACAGATACTCCGCCGCAGATCTCTGTGCCCTGGATTAAACAACTGCTGCCTTGCCTCTACAGTGGGTCCTTTTTCCTGCGTACGATGCTGGTTCACTGCCACACTAGGACTGACTGCCATCACAGCAACCAATGCTACGCCATCCCCACCCCCCAGAACAACTTTGCTGCCTCCTGATCAACGCCAGCTCACTCTGCAAACACGCCACCAAAGCCTGTGACACCATTTCCACTCTCGCTCCACTGTGACCTTCATCACAGAGTCCTGACTCACCCAAGCATCCGCCCCAAACATCACCACCGCAACACCCATTGGCTAGAAGATGAAACACTGCGACTGCACCAACTGGCACAGAAGCGGCATCGCCATCATAAACGAAGAATCGATCGTCTGCACCACCACCACCACCGACGACACCAGGCCGATCATGGAACACATGAACTTTCCAGCGCAGCACAGACAAAACCACCATCAAAGGTACCCTCACCTACAGATCCCCAGGACCATGAACAGACCTCAGCAAAGCCATCGCTGAATTCATCAGCCCGCTTGCCATCGAATACAAACACTTTGTATTCCTGGGAGACCTCAACTTCCACCTGGACGACTCCATCGATACCAACTCCACCAACCTCCTGGAACGATTGGACAACATCGGCATCAAGCAGCTGGTCACAGATCCGATGCACAAAGCAAGACACACGCTGGGCCCCATTTCACGACCAGTAACAGAATCCGGTATTGCCACACCCCGGAACTCACCTGGCCGGACCACTCCATAGTACACTTCACTATTGCCGGCCCTCCCTGCACCCCCCCAAACCACCACAGCGCCCTGTTCTACAGCTGGACCAAGGTCACTCAGCACCAATGGACTGACTCCCTCAGCAGTACCTAGTCCAATGCCACCACAGACCTGAACCAGGCAGTGGAGAACTTCAACGCCTGGATCACTAGCACCGCTGGCCGAGTCGCTCCCCCCAAACCGGCCAGAATGCACAGATACACCAAACGAGCCAGCTCGTACACCCCGGAACTTAGTAAGTCGAAGCACAGATGCCCTGACACACCGGATTGAGACCAGCACCAACCAAACCAAGGAACTCTTCACCATCGTCAGAGTTCATTTGCCCGTCAGCCACTAAAAACGCGATCCCCTCCTCATAGGACCTCTGCGATGCCCACGCTGACCACTTGCACAACAAGATAGCAAGCATCTACAGAAACTTCGATCCTCAACCCACCTACCTCCACAGCATCCCATCGACCACTGACCAGCCGCTCACCACATGGGAGCAGCTCAGTACACCAAACACAAATACTCTAATGAACTCCATCCGCTCTGGAGCACCCGCCGACTTATGCCCCCACCGACTTTTCAACCTTGGAAGAGACAAAATCAGCCACCAGCTCACCACCATCCTCATCCTCAACATCTCCATCGCCACAGCCACCTTTCCCGACACCTGGAAAGACGCAGAGGTCAGAACCCTCCTCAACAAACCCTCTGCAGACCCCAGAAAAACTCTAGAACTACCGTCCCATCTCACTGCTCCCGTTTCCCACTAAAGTCCTGGAGAAGGCCATTAACTTCCAACTCACCAAACACCTGGAGAGAATCAACCTGCTGGATCCTTCTTAATCAGGATTCAGAGCCAATCACAGCGGCGAGACAGCCCTGATCGCTGCAAAAGGCGACATCCGCACCCTATTTGACAGAGGAGAATCAGCTGCCCTGATCGACCTTTCCGCAGCCTTCGACAGTCTCCCACCACACACTCATTGACCGACTGCACCAGATCCGAATCACAGACTATGCGCTCAAATGGATGGCATCCTTTCTCATGGGGCCCACCCACAGGATCCGTCTCCCTCCCTTCACCTCCCAAACAAAGCACACGACCTGCGGGATCCCCCAAGCCTCATTCCAACCCTCTTCAACATCTACATGACACCACTTGCGGACATCATTAGAACCCACAACATCAACATCGTCTCCTACCCAGACTACACCCAGCTCATCCTCTCGCTCTCAGCTGACCCCACCACGATGAAGACCAACTTCCACAACTGTACGAGTAACGTCTCAGCATGGATGAAGAACAACTGCCTGAAGCTCAACACGGACAAGACGGAAGTACTGATCTTCTGGAACGACTCTTGGTGGCCATCGGATCTCAAACCCACTCCCACCCACCAAGACTACACCAGCAACCTCGACATCATCCTGGACAGCGAACTCTTCATGAAACAGCAGGTCAACGCTGTCTCCTCAACTTGAATCCACAAAGTCTTCAAGTGGCTCCCCATCAGCACCGGGAAAATTGTGACGCAAGCCCTCACCACCAGCCGGCTGGACTACGGCAACGCACTCTATGCAGGCACTACCACCGAACTCATGAGAAGCTCCAGACGATCCAGAACGCAACAGCCAGACTGATCCTCAACCTGCCTAAGAGGACCCACTTTACCCAGCCCCTGAAAGACCGCCACTGGTTCCCCATCTAGAGAAGATGCCAATTCAAGCTCCTGACCCACACCAACAAATCCCTCCACGACCAAGGACCCACCTACATGAACCACCGCCTGAAATTCCATCTTCCACCCAGGAACTTCTGATCCGCTGCCCTCGCACGGATACCACGCATCCGCCGCACCGGAGGACGCTCCTTCTTCCACCTCGCCACCAAGTCTTTGAACACCCTTCCCCTTCACCTCCGCACTATACCCTCGCTGACTCACTTCAGGAAGGGACTCAAGACATAGCTCTCCGACGGACACTACAGCACAGCGCCTGGATACCCTCTCAGGTGATAAGCAGCGCTATACAAATACTGCCTGATTGATTAATTGATTGAAAGACATTTCATCAAGCATTGTGCGTCTTCCCCTCAGATGTCAGGATGGGAGCATAAGCGAGTATCTGCACTGAATCATGTTGATGGATTCCTGGAAGGAATTGGTCAGGACTTGCAATATCTCTTGAAGGAAAAAACAGCTTATGTTCCTTAAACATTTAATACTTCAGGACAATTTTACTTTATACCCAATTGGTGGATTTCTGTCTCAAGCTTTTTGCTTTAGGCACAGACTTGAACGCAACTAGACCAAAGGACTAAGGAAACGCTGATAGAGCTCTCATGAGGCAATATTTTACCATGCTGCAGCAACAGACTTGGAAAAATAAAAACATGATGGGTAGATTGCTTGAATAATTCTCTTTCAGTGGTACTTACTCTTGGCTGCAATTCAGTCCATTTTTTCCATGTCACCTCAGACAGATAACGGACACATCCAAATCAGAAATCGTCCTGCCCCAACAGTAACAGTCCCTCCCGAAGTGTACAGACTTGCAAACAAATATATTCACAGATCACCGTCTGTTTCACTTTTGTTTTTACATTTTATGATGCATGTAAGATTGGCTTTTACTACTGTAATTTGGTGACTATTTTTTTAACTGGTGAACAAATAAGACTGATTGCCTCCATCCTGTGAAAAAGCAGTTTGCTTGGTTTCAACTGTCAGTACCAAATATGATTTCATCGATATCACATCAAATGTAAAATACGTCACGACTTAAAGAATATAATCAAATAGCCTGTTGAAAAGTGAAAACAACTAAATAAATCTTTAATTAAGGAGAAACACAAGAGAAAAAAAGACCACAGTGAGAATGGATCGATGCCCACGATTGTAGTCAGAATATTTACTACTGACAAAGTTGCATTTTATTTTTAAAAGAGGCTGAGGATCTACCTACTTGGAGGAACTATCACTGCCGTGTCTCACTCCAGAAGACAGTGAGGCACTGGGGGCACCAGTGAGTAAACAAGAATTGTTAGTTGCAATAAAGGCCCTAAAAAACACTAAATTGCCGTGAGCCGTTGGCCTCCCAACAGTTTTACAAGCATTTCCCAGACACTCTGATAGATAAATTATTGATGATACGCATCGAGCATTAGAGAAGCAGAACTTCCAGTCAATGAGAGAGACCTTAATAGTGGTAATTCCAAAGCCAGGAAAGGATCCCAATAAGGCGGGATCATACAGAACCCTCTCTATGCTACATGTGGACCTTAAACTCCTCAGTCATGTGCTGGTGGCAAGGCTGCTACCCAATTTCCCATAGTTAATATACAATGATCAATCGAGTTCCATTTCCCAGAAGAACACACTACGCAACCTACGACGCTTGCGCATGTTCTGCATGCGCCAGAATTACCCGAAGATATACGCTTTCGCCTTTTTATATATTGAGCACGCCTTTGATTCTGTGTGATGGGAATGTGTGTGGCAGCTACTCTATAAGATGGGCCTAGGATTCTAGTTTGTGAACTGGACTAAATTACTATATACCCAGTTCACGTGCTAGAGTGTGTATGGAACATGCCTCGGAAGAGATAGCCTTTCAGTGCGGCACCACACAGGGATGCTCCTTGACCGCATTAATTTTCACCATCGCAATGGAACCATTGGCCTGTTGCTTTATAGTTTCATTGTACACTGAGGATGCAATGGTTTACCTGAGAGAGCCCGGCCGATCTGTCCCAATACTGCTAAACGTGCTGGGAGAGTTCTGGGAATTCTCAGGCCTACAGATTAATAAAACAAAGTCACTCCTATTTCTGCTTGGTCAGCTCACGGGATTGCCCTAGACAGTTGACATGGTCCGATACTTGGGGATATATATCACGCAAGATAAACAGCAGTTCTATGAGCTGAATATGGGACAAGTAGTGGATGGCTTGCGTCCCTCGCTTCGGTTGTGGAATACATTGCACTTATTGTTGATGGGTAATATAGCGCTCATAAAAATAGTGGCACATGCTTACATGTTAATCTGGGAACCTTCTATGAAATACCCGGGAGTGTCTTCTGCGAGCTGGGCTCACCCTTGGTGGTGCTCCTCTGGAACGGCAAGAGATGTAGGGTAGGACTTGCCATGTTAAAGAGGTAATGGGACAAAGGGGGAATGAAAGTGCCAGATCTGGAGGTGTATTACCTGGCAGCCCAATTACAACATGCTGTACACTGGCTAGACGGGGAGTCCAACTGGGAGAGGTCCCTGCTAAGTGGCACTTACGACAGACACCAACTTGGGATACTCTTGATGCGAGGGGAAGGGAGGGCTGCCTCATAATTTTTCCTATTTGATCTGCCTGCTGGCCAGGCTCTGGGAACGGGCGGTGCAAAGGGTAATAAAGCGAGCACCCTATGCGACTGATCTAGACATCTGGATTATACGTCCCTTTGAACAGATTACTTGGCTAATGTCCGTTGAGAAATGGCAGGAGAGGGGTTGCCTGATGCTGGCTGACCTATACCCAGTGGGTCGATCTATTACCCTGTAAGATGCAATGGGGACGTTTGCCTTAGGTCCTGGTCAATTTCTTCAATATGCTAAAATTGCTGCCACGGTGCGCCAACTTTGGCCAATGTTCCTTGCGGCTCCTGAAACCACACACATATGCCACTATATGGTCAATGGCAGGGCGCAGGATTATAAGACACCTTTATCGAGTTCTGCGCACAAATAGACAAGTTAAGCTGCTGCGAATAGAGGAGACGTGGCAGCGTCTCAGCGATGAACCTCTCACCCCAACCCCCAAGGATTGGTCCAAGAAACATGCAGGAGTTCGGACAGTATCGGTGAGCACTAGGTTCAAACAGATCCAGTATAATATTGTACATTAGACCTACCTGTACCCCAAATAGCTGCGCACTATATATGCATCAAGATGGGTGCTGTCCTAGGTGCGAAGCTGTAGAGGCAGATTTTCAGCATATGGTCTGGCACTTCCCAAGTGGTGGTCGCCTACTGGTTCGAGATCCTGACCCAGCTTAAGCGCCCAACGGCATGGGATGTCCCGCGCACAATCGATAACTGTTTGCTAGGCTTCTCCCAGAAAACCCAAAGTGGCAATTGAGTAGGCCTTTTACTGTTTCAGGCCTTATGGTGGCGAAAAGGCACATAGCAATACACTGGATGGGCCACCAACCCCAGACTAGAGAGGCCTGGGAAAAAGACCTGCTGGAATGGGCGGGAGCAGAAGAGGCACATATGAGAAGGACCAGGAAAGATAAGGCACAGGATGCCTTACTCACCTGGAACGCAATGTTTCAGGCACTGCTGGAGCCCCCTGGTCAGACTCAACATGTACTTGACCAGTTAAATGGTTCATGTAGATGGGGTGGATCTGCTGGGCGCCTACCCTATAACACAGATGCGCATGTGCACACTGTAACACATCACTGAAGACTGAGAAGGGAATTTTTCAAGAGCTAAGAACTAGTACCTACATGGAAGCTTCGAGAGGGGTCTGGGGGGAGGGGCTAAGGAGTTAATCGGAATTGTTGTCTGGCAAGACTGTTCATTTGCCTTTTACTAATGCACGCTGCATTGTCATATTGTATCCTATATGAAAATAATATTTTTTTATTAACTTTATTTATTCATTTTGAATAACAATTAACACAGGTGTACATTCCGTAGTGAATAGCTTAGAATTAGCCACATTAGTTACATTCCTGGTCATTGGATACAGATGAACAATCCCATGTGGGTCCCTCCCAATCACACCAGCCAGCTAATCCCTTTCCTCTTCAGAGCTCGGGCAGCTGCTACCTCCAGATGTGCTACAAGGGCTCGACTGTCTTCTCAACCAGAAGCCCTTGGCAGAGTTCCCTCCACGCTCTTAAATCCTCTTCTAATTTCTCGTCTCTACGACACCTTTTCGTGTGCACCTCCTCCGCTAATGTTCATTCATGCACATCCCTCAGCCATGCAGTGACCTCGGGCGCCCGCACTCCCATCCAGACAATTGCGATTCTATGCCGTGCTAACACTAATAGTAGTTGCTGAAGCTTATAGGCCATCTTGGTTTGTTTTTTATGTTTGCGTATTAACCCTAGCAAGCAGTGGGTTGGTGTCAATTTTACACGACAGCTAACACTGCTTCTGACCCTCTCCACTACCTCGGTCCAAAAGCGTCGTACCTCGCGGCACAACCAGGCCAGATGCATGAAATTAGCCCCCTCCTTATGACACCTGGGACATGAGTTTGGTTTATCTGGGGCCATGCAATGTATTCTCTCCGGGGTCATGTATGTACGATGCGCATAATTATAGTGAATAAGCCGGAAGCGGGCATTACATGAGATCTTGTGTGTGAGAACGCCCACCATCTTCCAATCCCCGTCTCCCAGAGGTGCCTCTATGTCGGTGTTCCATGTCGCAAATGCCCTTGGGAGAGGGCCATTCGCATCAGCCCCGATGGCCTTATACAACACAGATGTGAGGTGCCTGCCAGCTCTGCACGTTAGAATTAGGTCTAGGGTCTGGGTGTGCGATGGGATCGAGGGATTTGTGGCCCATATTTCTTTGAATATTTTGGAGAGTCCAGCGTATTGTAGATATTGTCCACGTCCAACCCCAA
This sequence comes from Calotriton arnoldi, assembly GCA_963921515.1. Classification (NCBI taxonomy): domain Eukaryota; kingdom Metazoa; phylum Chordata; class Amphibia; order Caudata; family Salamandridae; genus Calotriton; species Calotriton arnoldi. The sequence continues at coordinate 61,938 of CAWUFW010019947.1, forward strand.
AATCCCAGCATGCCTGCTCAAACGTGATGAAAATCTCGCCAGGGTAAAGGACCGCAAGCACGCTACATCCCCCCTCCTGCCAAGCCCGACAGGACATGTTGGCCATCACTCTCCTGACCGGTGCTAGGTCCCACACCTACAGTTCCCGGTGGAGTGGAGCACGCTTCAGGATTCGCTCTACAAAGGTCTGCCAGGTGCGTGCGGCCTGCCTGACCACATATGTCACCAGGTCAGAGACTCATGCTCCCTCCAGAAGCAGCGATGGCAGGGAGGCTGCCGGTACCCTATCGTGAAGCAGCCTCTTCTCCCAATTGTCACCCTTGTTGAACCACCTAGCAGCATGTTGTAACTGTGCCGCTTAATAATAAAGGCCTAATCTCAGTGCCTCTAACCCACCGCCCTCATACGTGCGATTCAATGTGGCAGGCGCCACTCTGCTACGGTGGCCTGCCCAATGCAGGTCGATTAGTATGGAGTCCAGCGTCCTAAATATCTACCTTGGTATGTGACATAATGCATTCTGTGCCATGTACAGGCAGAGGGTAACACCATCATTTTAGCTATCACCAATCTACCCATTAAAGACAGAGGAAGAGTATTCCAGAAGCTCACCAATCGTTTCAACGCATCAATTGCCTTGTAGACGTTGAGCTGCATTATCTGTGCATCCTGCGCTGCCACCTGAACGCCCAAGTACCGAAAATGATCCATCTCCCACCGCAGTCCCCGCCGAAGAAGAGTGGCCCACCTCGTGCCAGGGGGAATATCAAAGATTTGTGCCTATTTAGCCGTAATCCCGAGCATCCACCAAACTCCTCCAGCATCTGAAGGAGCTTCGGGGCGATGAGATGTAGAATAAAGCGTCATGTGCATATAATGATATAACATGCGAGGTCCCACCCGTGTTGATACCCCAAAGCCCCAGATCTCTGCAGGCCCAGATCGCCAGCGGCTCTATTGCCAAGGCGAACAATAGGCGAGAGGGCGGGCACCACTGGCGTGTCCCCCTCCCCAAGCACCACTCGCCCGATCTGCTATGTCCCACATGGACTCTAGCGCTAGGTGCAATGTATAGGATCTGCACCCATTGGCGGAACATCGGGCCAAAGCCGGAGAATTTTAGCACTCCCAGTAGTTACCCCGAGTCCACTGAATCAAATGCGTTTTCTAAGTCTATGGATACCAAGGCCAGCTCCTTGACGCAGTGCCACACTTTGTGCAGAATGTGCATCAGACGTCTAATATTCATACCCGTGTTGCGGGTTGGTATGATCCCGCACTGGTCTTCATGTACTAGGTGTACCATGTGAGGGGCCAGTCTGGCCGCCAGGATCTTGCACAGTATTTTGACATCTGAGTTTATCATGGTGAGGGGCCGATATGCAGCCGGATCATGATCATTCCCCCCCCCGGTTTGAGTAGCATAACTCTATCGCCTTCGCGCCTCGTCGGGCAGCATCCGGGTCCCAAAGGCCTCCTCGTACACCTGCAGCAGGGGCTGGGCCAGTTGGCTTGAGTAGGCTTGTAAAAAGGCCACCGGAAAACCGTCCGCCCCAGGGGCTTTCGTTTCCGGCACGGCCCATAGCGCCTCCTGACAGTAATTTTAGCATCTAGTTCTGTCACGCCTGTGCGCGAGGGGAAAGTAACGCTCCGCGGTCACTCCTGGGTCCGCAGTGTAAACGTGCTGTAAGTGGTGCTGGAACACCTCCAGTATTCCTGCTCTGGAGTGGACGAGATTCTCTCCCTCCGCCGTCAAGGCGGTTGTCAGCGGGGGCGCCTGTTCCCTTTGCAGGATCCACCCCAGAAGGCGCACTGATTTATTTCCCTCTGCATGTAGCCTCTGGCGGTACCGCGGTATGGTGTATTTATCCAGTCTGTCGAAGATATCTGTAATGCGCGCTCGCTGCTCTCGCTCGCCTATGTCTGGCTCAATTGGGTTCCCCGCCTGCATAATTTTGAGCGCTTTCTCTTCCCTATCCAACTCGCAGAGTAGCTACCCCCTCACCCCGCTCATCAGGCCCATGCTGGCCCCACGTGTTACTGCCTTTAAGGCCTCCCACTCAGTAGCCCTCCCAGTGGGTCGTCCCCCCCCAGTTATCCCCCAGGTAATCTGTTACCACCTTAGAGAGGGCAGCCCTACCCACTTCATCCTCAAGCAGGTCCGCAGGAATCTTCATCTCCTAGGGCCCAGTATGTGGGATCCCCACCACACCGAGCATCGCACTGGAGCATGATCAGATATGTAACGCGTCTCAGGGAAAGCCGGCGTGCCAGAGATCAGGACCCTATCTAACCTGCTTTGCGTACCATGAGTAAGTGAATGGCATGTGAAGAGTGGTAGCTTGGGGTGACTCTCCCGCCAGATATCACGAGCCCCCAATTCATACATGACCTCTTGAATCTTCCGGGACTTTCTAGGTTTCGTTCCAACTTTGGGGGGATACCTATCCAGTTCTGAGTCAAAGACACAATTAAAATCTCCCAACCATATGAATGGGACGTCTAGGTCATTAGACAGCAAGTCCTGAATAAACTGAAAGAACGTGTGTTCGGTGCATATGTGTTTAGGATAACCATTTCCCTGCCATTTAGTGTGCCCCGCAGGAGGACATACCTGCCATTTACATCAGACTCACTGTAGGTTGAAGTGAACGGTATGCCAGGAGCCACCCAGATCTTCATGCCCCTGGTGTATGTATAGAAAGAGGAATGATGCATTTGACCTCGCCACTTCTTGGCAACTCTGGTGGTGCCACTATCATCCAGGTGCGTTTCCTGGAGGCATGCTATTGAGACATGATGGCGTTTTAGAAAGATTAATACCCTATGTCGCTTGGTGCAAGTGCACAACCCCGCACATTCCAGGTCAGAGATTTTTTTACGCCGTTCCCATGGTGAGATAATCTCATGTCATTATCCAATGCCCCGGTCCCTGCCTGCTCATCCCTGCGCTGCTATGGCACACACCTATAAACCAATCCTGAGAAAGATAACTTGCAGTAATGAAACACCCCCCCACGGACATTTTACATGCAACAGTGCTTACGCAAATGCCTACACCTAAATCGTACCAGGACATGCACGTCATCCCAAATCGCCCAACTGGGGCCAACTTTCTCATCCACCAGGTTACAGGTTGTCCGGTCCCACCTACCCCGGGAATCCAAGGTCTGCCCTCGCCATATACTCAAACCCTGGTGGTAGGATTTTCTGGTCCCCACGGTGGGCCCACAGTGTTCCCACCCACATCATACCCTTACACGGACTGTCTGTCCAGCATGCCAAGCCCATCAGGTCCCTCCAACACCCCCCCACACAGAAACACATGTAAGCAATGTGTTACTGCATCCAGATGAGTCAAAACATCAGGGCCCAGACTTTTCAGCCACCTCCATATCCTGCTCAAGTAAAGTCTCTGGGACCACGTCTGCTGTTGCACCCAGCCACTGCATCTGATCTCCAGTGTTCAAGTTCACAGGCTCCCCCTCCACCTCTAAGTTGGCAGGGACATCAGGACTCATCTGAATGGTGCCGTCATTCCCAACTGTTACCCTTTGAGCCGGGCCCGCAGCCAGAGACTCCACTCCGCCTTCCCGAGGTCGGGCTCTCTGTGACTGTCTGGTTCCCCACTGTTGTTTCGGGTTCCGCTTCTCCCGCGGAGGAAGCGCATCCCCGCGGACCTCTAGCCATTCCCATACCTCCTCAGGATTTTCAAAAAAGTGTGCTTTCCGCTGTGCCAGTACCTTTATTTTTGCGGGGTATAGCAACATATATTGAAGATGCATGTCTCTCAGTGTCCGCTTGACTCCCAGAAACTACTTCCTCTGCTCCTGTACTTGTTTGGTGTAGCCCAGATAGATGGAGATTTTGTTGTTCTCAAAGCATACGTCTTGTTACTCTCTAGCTGCCTGAAGGATGCAGTCCCTGTCTCTATAGTTCAATATTTTTGCAATGAATGTGCACGGGGCGCACCCGGTGGCGGTGGTTGGGGGTACCAGGGCCCTGTGTGCTCTCTCACTGGCAAAGAGGTCTGAGAGCTTGATCCAACACTCGAGGAACTGCTCTGCTGATCTCCTCTCGGCCCGCTCGGGAAAGCCCAGCACGCGGCTGTTACTGCATCTGGCTCGGCCCTCAGCATCCTCCACGCGGTGCTCCAGGGCCTTTGTTGTGGAGGATAATTGAGCCATCTGCCTCTTCAATGTAGCCACTTCTCCCTTGATGCCTGAGATATCTATCCTCTGCCACTGTCACCTTGTCGGCTACTTTGCAAAGCTCCGCCCGAAGGAAATTGACGTAGATAGTGACTGTCTCTATCCGGTTCTCCAGCACCTTTCGCGACCCCTGGATGGCAGCCAGCAGCTCTGCATGTGAAGGCTCCACGCCACCCTCACTGCCCTCTTCGTCAGTCCCAGTCGTTTGACACGTGATGCGATGTGGGGGGTGGCGTGGTGTAGTGTACTGGGTGATGGTGCTGGGCCGCCCGAGCGGGTGCCTTTATCTTTTTCCATGCTAGCTTCTGGAGTGGGGCACCCGATGTGAGACCGGGCCGGCTCAGGTTCTGCTGTGGGACCCCAGGCGGTCCCCTCCCTCCCGTCTCCCCACTGGGGATGCGGGTGTCAGTGGCAGGATATGGACGTAGTGATCTTTTTGCTTAGGTCCAGGCGAGCTGGGAGAACTATTCCAGCACTCGCCACCCCCACCGATGTCTCCTCACCTGCGGCCGAGTCCCACACAGACTCAATTTGTCCCCCATTCGCTTCCTGGTGTGCCCTGGACGAGTACAGCTTGTCTCACTGCGTCAGAGTCCACCACGACCCCGAGCCCGCAGAGCTGCAGAGGGCCTCATCAGTGCCCGTTCTGCTCCTCCCGGGACCCACACATCTCCTCAAGGTAATTAGTGTGCTGGGGGCGGGCAGTGAGCCCGAGCCCCGCTGTTCTTCTGTACTCGGATGCCGCCAGCAAGTCAGTAACCCCGATCGCAAGGGCCTCTCCCCCTCCGGGCTGACGCACGAATGGGCCCGACTCTCGATTTTCTTGGACCCCAGATCAGATTCCTGGTTTCGTTTTTCGAGGCCAATGACGGCCCGGCCACTCCGGCCCTCGCAGCTCCGGTGGTCCGCAAGGGCCGACTCTTGATTTTCTTGGCCCACGCCGGATGCTCTCAGCAGCAGGGTCGCCCAGGCTGTGCAAGGGGCCCTCAGCTCTCTGTCATCTGCCACAGTTCCAGCATTGCGGTGCCCCCTGGCCTCACCGCAGCGCACTTGCCGGATTCTTTTGTCACAGCCGATGAAGGCCCAGCCGATCCAGCCCTCGCAGCTCCGGTGATCCGCAGGGCGCCCAGTTCACTTCTCGGCAGTCGTAGCAGCGCTCAGGGATGCCTCAGCCCAGATCTCTCTCCGACGCCCGGAGTTTGATACCAAGGGTTATCTCCGCGACCCTAGAGCCGCCGCCACAGCTCAGCCAGGGCCTCCCCTCCGTCGGGGCCGCTCCACACCTCCGGTGGCATTCTCATGTACCACTCTGGGGGGGCAATCCCATGGGACAAGGGAACAAGCTCGCACCCCAGGGGTAACAGCCTGGGGGGGGTGGATAGGTGAACCCCGGACCTCCATCACGTCATCCTCTTCACACCGTAGCGTCTTGCGGCCAGCCCCGACTCGCAGCCCTGGTCTGTATCACCTCGTACCGTGGTCCATCCTGCAGGCAAGCGGTATTTCTCAAAATACCAAGGGTTGCTTAGTGTTGGGCAGTGTTCCGGGCTAGTTCAGGAGTCCGGATACCAGGATTAGGCAGGATTATTCGGCGGGACGGCCGGGAGCTAAAAAGCTCACGTCCTGTCAGCCATGTTGCTTCGCCATGCCCCCATAAAAATAATAACTACCAATAAAATACAATTAAAAGGAAATAACATCTATATATTGACATAGCAGTTCTGCAATTAGAGGATTATGATCTCATTACAACAAAAGGGATCATCATGATCAGTCTTTTTAATAATCCTTGAAAGAAAGAACAAACAAGGGATAAAAAGATAAAACAAACCAAAACGAGCATGTGATGCAACGACTCACATAAATGGATAGTCGAACTGTCACAAGTATCGAAGAGACAGCGTATACTTCGGTGGGACAACCAATTGGGTTTTGGGCATCAGCATCTAAGCAGCATATCAAAATGTTTTACAGTGGATTGAGTCTGCCAATCCAGAAGGCTTACATAAACCTCCTGACTGGTTATGGATAGGAATTGTGTAATCAATTCTTTGTTCTTGCTACTATGTGAGTATTAGTAGCGTAGGACTTTGAATTCATGGTGGCCAGTTGTCATCTTTAACATGACTGCAGAAGGCAATGAGAATTTCGTCCCAATGACGGGCTATTACGTGTTTTCTCAGCCCCTTTTCTCTTCTGTATGTTGAGTGGTACTTTCTGCCTCGGCCTTGTGTTGTATAGCCCTAAGTCATCTAGTTGGGGTTCCAGGGGTAGAAGCTTCCATTCCATTGATATGGTTCTGCATGCTGTTATTAGAGCAAGATCTAAGATTCTGGATTCAGCTCTACACTTTTAAGAGGGTTCAAACGGCCCTAGGATGCTATTGCAGTTAGTGTATCTGTGACCTCCTTCCAGAAGCCATCAGTTCTTGGACTATCCCACAAAATGAGAAGAACCCTGCCTGCACAAAATGATAACGTGGGCAGGTCAGACATACTAGGGTGAAGTTTGCTAAGGTTGCTCACGGTCAGATACGCCCTATGCAAAAGGCTGAATTATATATATTTGATTCTGACGATGTGAGACATTTTCTGAGGCTAAGCTGTGGCCCACTTCCATTCATGATTACGGAATCTTCTTCCAAACTCCGTTTTCCATTTCTCATGAAGGGGAGTTAGCTGTGTTGCTTTAGGTCCAAATAAAGCCTCATCTATCCAACTGAATAGTTTTCCATCTGTCTGCAATGTGCGCAGTGTCTGTATTAGTGAATGTGTTTGAAGTTCACCATCAGTTATCTGCCAAGAATCACACACACAGTCTTATATGTTCTCACTGAATAGGTCAACTAGTGATGCAGTTCCCACGTTTTACCCCTTCAGTAGTTCTCCTGATGTGTAAAACCCTGTCTGCGTCAGAATGCCTACCAAAGGGATTGCAGGGGCATATGGAATGTCGGTTGGCCTTTAGGAGGAGATAGGTGACGATGAAAGATGTTGTTCAGAAGCCCCGCTTGTATCTAGGGTGGCCGCAAACCTGTTTACAAGCGTCAACCACCAAGAGATCGGGCTTCCCAATGCAGCTGGGCCACCAAAGAGTACAGTTTTAAACTGGGGGACCTCAAACCCTCCTTGCTCTATTGGAAGTCTCAGCTTCAAAAACGCAATGCTCACGCACACATACCCGGTTTCTCAGTCATGCTGACCCCCTTGTTTACCTTTCCTTCTCTCCCCTGAAGTTTTATCCCCTCAGTTCTCTTCCCCACCAGCCCATGGTTGTCTGTGGGTGTATGTGTTAAAACATTTCTTCATTGAACGGATCTGAACCATAAAAACGCAATGCTTTATCTTCCTGAATTGTAAATTAGATTGCACAGCAACAGGTCTAGTTCTTAAGAGAATTTTCTGGAGCCACGGGAGGTTAGCAAAGTAGTATAAAAGTGGAAGAATTACCATTTTAGATAATTCTACTCGTCCAGTCACAGATAACAGTAGCCTTTACCGGAATGTTACACATGCAATATTGAATCTGCCATATACGCATAGTTACTGAATAATCATTTCTAGCGAATTATGGATCCAAGAGTGTTCTCCTCACATATTGGTTTGTTGAAATGCAGTATATAAGGAAGTTGAACAGAGTATGCGGTACAACCACACAAGCAAATCCTGCTCTGATGAATAGTAAGCATGTTCCCTGACTCCGAAGTGATGAATATAATGCCGGGGAATGGGGAGTGTCTGACTTTGGAATATGGGAGAATCTTTAATCTAAAACCCAGAAACCCAAGCATTTACAAAATGGAAAATAAGAATAAGTAGCATCTTTGCAACATAGGGAAGGGAGAAATTCTATTTTAGTTACATCATGTGGAAAATACCTCTATTAATACCGATACTGTGAAAAAATACAAATGATGAACAATGAGTAAACATGCATAGTAAATTTAAAACAATAAAATGAAACGGGAATAAGATGCTGAATAACATGCTTATTAACCATTTTAAATTTAATTAATATAATGGTCAGGGTCACAAAAAGAAAATAAGAATCAATGGGTTGAATAATAAATTAACAATGAAAATTATTTTCAATTAAATATTTAGGCAAGGTGATAAAGTGGGATTATAGTGCTCATCTCTGCCTCGTAAAAAATAAAAATGAGGAATGTGAAAAAATAAGCGCCTACTGTATAAAAAAAATTAATCTTTTTTCTCCATGTTTTTAGAGCCGCGATTTGTGGTAAAAGTTTAAGCAGTTTTTGTTTTCACTTATTACCTGACCTCTACGCATTTTATGGAAACAAACAAAGATGCTGGTATGGTCCATCGCCATTATGGAGACTCGTTATCCAAAGAGTTAGTAGGATATTGTGGCGATGCTACTGGCATAGATCAGAACTACTCTCTGCAGAAACAGCAGCAACTATGCGAAGATAAACTACTTCAATGTTGATATGGAGCGATCTGTCCACCCTGAGCAGAGGGAGTTGGCCCCAAAAGAATCCATTTCTAGAAATGAAATCTGATGAATCTGCTATAACAGGAGTCATTTGTCCAACCGCCACCTACATCTTGCAGGACTAAAGTCCAAAGATGCAAATACTGATATCTCTGGAACTGTGAGGTCTAGTAATGAAATTCGAATTGCTTTAGAATCAGTGTAACCCCCTTCAGCTAACAGAACCGGCCCAAATGCTTGTGGAGTGACAGCAAGCTGTCTTTTGGATAGAGAGGAGAGAGACACAGGCACCGTATTGGAAAGGTATACGTCTGGAACGGTGCTGGCATATGTTTCTTGTGATACAAAAGCCCTTGAGCAGCTTCTCAACCCAATGACACTTCTTGGTGCCCGATTTCTTCTGTAGCAGTTTAGGTTCTCAGTGAATCCTCAAGTAGATCCTCCAGTCAGCTGGGCCATGTGCAAGTCTTCCTGTGGATCAGGCTAGCAGCTCCCGCAAGGTCCTTATAGAGACCAGCTTTTTGGCTCACCACCAAGGCCATGGAACACCTCAGAACAACATTCACAAGAAGTTTGCCCTGCAGCACAAGGGAAATATCCTTATGGCCCAGTTTGTGATGCTCTGGATTGAGATCATGGACCAACCCTTATGGTTCGGGAGTATTCCCTACTCCTCAGTACCAAACACTAATGCGCAACAAGATCGACATTCGTTGCATGGCTTCTGTGGTCTTTATCTTAAAGGGACTGTGGAAGTGACATGTTTTTTGGCTGCCAGCTATTTCCCTCCTCGAATGATATGTACATATGTTTGCACAATAAATACGTCTTTTCGATCCCTGTGTACAGAGGATCTTTAACAGTATAAGTATGAGAGACAGTGGTGGAGTAATCACAACAGCAAACTGCAGATCAAAGGGAACACAAGAAGTGGCCTCAGTAAGAACAGCAGCCACAGACCGGTTACAAGTTTTTTTACCCCTATGACTGGGGTACATATCAACCATGATTTGTGGGCAACTAGTTTTCTTTCTCAAACTGAGACTGACATCATCAATGACTATCAATGTCCTCCGGAGTTACAGGACGCTGCTTTGAATCTGTGAACACGTCACTCTACAGCACCTGATTGTCTCAATTTTAAGGAGAAAACGCTACCTGGATGTCTGTCATCTAGAAGTGTAGAGATATCGCAAACACTACCAGGTTGTCAAAGGAAACGCTGCCTGGATAGGCGTGCACTACACCTAGACGAGTGCATCGGTGTTACTTGATTGTAATCAATGTGATTCGCATAAGTAGAAGCATAATTAAAAACAACCAGAAACACCGACCAATAATGGTGCGCTTGTAAAGCGGCGAACAAAATAGCATAGTGTGCTGAGATCCAGTGAAGAACAATTAGAGTGGTCTATGCATGCATACAGAGAACTAGAAATAAGGCATGACACAGATGTATTAAGAAATTTAAACAACTGTTTGAAAACCACTCAACACGGCAATTTACGGCAAAAGGCGATACATAATAAAACAAGAGTGGTGTGTTTGAAGCAATAAGGGACATTTCATATAAAGCATAATGACAAACCTTCTGTTTGCCAGCATCTGCACCTCCGTACTTTCTACCATTTGTACATCAACATGAAGCAGTACCAATTGTTAACTTCTTTTTGGCCACTACAGGGTAATCCGAGCTAGAAAGGGAACATTGAAAAGAGGGCTTTTAAGCTTATGTAGAAGCCATCGGAGAGGACATTTACTGATAGGAGAAAACTGGGATTGCTAAATCACTGTGTAGGGCAGAGGGACGCCAAGTCTTAAAACATTTTCCAACATTTGCCACCATTTTGGTGGCTGAGGAAGCATGAGAAAATTTGGATGAATACGAGGAAGCAATCTACCAAATGGATGCAAATTACAGGAAAACCGCAAAAGAAATAGTGGTCAGTTACAAGGTTCTACATAGAGGGCAAATGCCAGGAGAACCAGTCGGTTCTTTCCTTTCTGCCTCAAGATTTTTAGCTGCCACATGCAATTATAGACCTTTTAATGACAATCTGATTAGGGGTCAACTCATTCCCAAGACCTTTAACGCACAAGTTACTAACTTGTGTAACGATATATCTGTAAGAGACAGTAGTTAGTGACAGATTCCTTACCTTAGAATATCCCCAGGCGTCAGGCTGGATCCGGAAAGTTTTGCGTAGCAGTACACTTGCGCGTCGGTAGGCGGCGTCGTGCGGCTCCGCGTCAGTCTTCGGGATCGCCGGGATGACGCCGCGGGCAGTACTTAGACGCCGCCCCTGCGCGCTGACGTCAGTTCTGTACACGACTTTCCGCGCCAGGAACTCAGAGCCATGCAAGAAGCTGACATAGGTGTCTGAAAAATACTAGGGCCCTGAAAGGGATGTCCTTAACCCTAGAAATCAGTTCGCAGAACGGGGAGGATGGGTGGGCGGTAAGGAATCTGTCACTAACTACTGTCTCTTACAGATATATCGTTACACAAGTTAGTAACTTGTGCATCTGAAAGAGACACGTAAGTGACAGATTCCTTACCTTAAAATAGATACCCCAGCTATACCAACCCCGGTGGTGGGTCTGCGAACAGATTCAGACAAGGAAGTCCCGGAGGACAGAACGGCCAAAGAAGCCGTCCCTCCGGACCTGGCTGTCAAGGCAGTAATGTTTGGTAAACGTGTGCAGCGAGGCCCACGTAGCTGCCTGACATATATCCTGTAGCGGAACACCGCCGCCTAAAGCCGTGGTAGCAGCCGTTGCCCTGGTGGAATGGGCACGCAGCCCAACAGGAGGCTCCTTCTTAGCCAAAGAATAGCAGGCTTTGATACACAAGATGACCCAGCGGGAGATGGTCCTCTTGTGTACCGCCCGACCTTTTTTGGCACCCACGTAGCCAACAAAGAGCTGGTCATCCACCCGGAACTGTTGTGTGCGCTTGATGTAAAAGGAAAGCGCACGTTTTGGGTCCAGACGGTGGAGCCTTTCTTCCTCTCTGGAAGGATGCGGAGGCGGAAAGAAGGTGGGCAAAGTGATGGTCTGCCTAATGTGGAAGGCAGTAACCACCTTTGGCAAGAAGGACGGACTCGTCCTAAGAACAACATTGTCTGGATGAACAGACAGAAAGGGGGGGTTTGCATGACAGAGCCTGGAGCTCGCTCACCCGCCGAGCGGAGGTGATGGCCACCCGAAAGGCTGTCTTCAGAGTGAGAAGACGAAGAGGACAGTTATGCAGAGGCTCAAAGGGAGCACACATTAAGAAAGTAAGAACCAAGTTTAAGTCCCACTGAGGCATTATAAACGGAACAGGAGGAAAGAGGTGTGTAATGCCTTTAAGAAACCTGTTAACAACAGGGGACTTAAAAAGAGAGGGCTGATCAGGAAGCCTGAGGAAGGCCGAGATTGCACAAAGATAGCCCTTGATGGTACCCAGGGCAGAACCCTGTTGGGCCAGAGAAAGAAGGAACAGAAGAACCTCAGAAAGAGGTGCAGAAAGGGGATTCACAGCCTTTGCTGTGCACCATGTCACACACTTGTTCCACCTGCAGGCGTATACCACCTTAGTGGAGGGACGCCTGGCTGCCAGAATCACATCACAAACTTCGGGAGGCAAGTCGAAAGGAATCAACTGCCGCCGCTCAATCTCCACGCAAGCAGGTGGAGACTGGACAGGTTCGGGTGGAGTACCGTCCCCTGCTGCTGCGACAGAAGATCCTCCCGAAGAGGCAGACGGATCGGGGGATTGACGCTCATACTGAGTAGCTCGGGATACCAAACTCTTCGAGCCCAGTCCGGAGCCACAAGAATGACTTGGGCCCGGTCGCGCCGAATCTTCTTCAACACTCTGGGTAGAAGTGGTATAGGCGGAAAGGCGTACAACAGACCGCTACTCCACTCGCGACGAAAAGCGTCGCCGAGCGAGTGCCGCCTTGGAAATTCCAACGCCCAGAACTGATGGCATTGCGCGTTCTCTTCGGTGGCGAATAGATCTAACCAAGGCTCTCCCCACTGTAGAAAGAGTCCTTGCGCCACCTCCGAGTGAAGACGCCATTCGTGATCCATCATACACCTGCGGCTGAGTTCGTCCGCCCTGGCGTTCAGGGAACCTGCCAGGTGTTGAACCATCAGGAATATGTCCTGATGTTCCAGCCATGTCCAGAGGCGCAGAGCCTCCTGACATAGGGTCCTCGACCCCACCCAGCCTTGTTTGTTGCAGTACCACACGCCCTACTTCTGGGGTCGAAACGCGCTCGATGGCCCCCTTGGCCAAGAGGGCCGTAATTTCCTTCTGAAGAAGCACCAAGTGATCCCCTGACATGCGGTGGTATTGAGGTGGCATGGCTGGGGGAGTTGTCTCGAAGGGGAGGGAGTAGCCCCTTCGGACAATGTCCAAGACCCACTTGTCCGAGGTGATGGCACGCCAGTGGTGAAGGGGATGGCGGACCCTGCCCCCTACTGGCATGCTGTGGACCTGAAAGGAGGGTCTAGGAGGGCTTGGAGGCCACGGACGGGGCGGGGGTGGTGGCCTGACCCGCACGCTGGTTGCCCGACCCGCCTCGGCGGGAGCCACGTCCTCGGCCACGCGAAAACGCCTGCTGCGCGGGCCGGTGGCTGGGCAGCGGACGTGACTGGGCGCCCCTTCCGTGGCCACGAAAGGGGTGAAAAGCAGACTGTTGCGGAGGGCGCACAGCAGAAAGGCCCAGGGACTTGGCTGTAGCCCGTGAGTCCTTAAAACGCTCAAGCGCATGGTCTGCCTTGTTTCCAAAAAGACCGACCCCATCAAAGGGCATGTCCATGAGAGTGTTTTGGACATCGCCCGAGAAACCAGTGGTTCTCAGTCAGGCGTGACGGCGCAGGGCTACTGTCGTCGCAAGCGATCTGCCTAGCGAGTCGGCGGTATCAAGGCCACATCTGATGGTGTATTTTGCCGCATCCCTTCCTTCCGCAATGGCGCGGGAAAGCAGTGCCTTGGCCTCCTCAGGACACTGGGGCAGAACTTGCGCCACCGAATCCCACAAGGAGTGGGAATATCGGCCCAAGAGGCAAGTGGTGTTGACAGACCGCAAGCCAGCCCTGGAGGAAGAAAAAAACCTTCTTCCCAAATTGATCCAGGCGTTTGGATTCCCTATCCGGGGGAGCGGTAGGGAAGGCGCTTTGGGAGGCAGAGGCTTGGACAACCAAGCTCTCAGGGGTGGGGTGTTGGGAGAGGAACAGGGGGTCGCCCGGAGCAGGGCGATGGCGTCGGGCTACGTTCCTATCCACAGGAGCCCCTGTGGTGGGCTTGGACCAGGTGCCCAAAAGAACGTCAGAAAGTGCCTCGTTGAACGGCAGCAGTGGCTCCGAGGAGGTAGCCGCCGGCTGAAGCACTTCCGTCAGGAGGTTAGTCCTGACAGCCACTGTAGGCAACTGAAGGTGTAAGGCCTCAGTTGCTCTACGCAACACCGTTGCAAAGTTTGCTCCCTCCTCCGTTGCCACGGAAGGAGAAGACAGCATGCCAGTGTCAGGGGAGGTGTCCAGACCACTGGCATCCCCAAGTTCCTCAGCCCAGTCCTGATCAAACTCACATTGTTGTGTGAGAGGGTCATCAGACCCCTCCCAGTTCTCTTCGTCCTCCAATTCTGGTTCAAAGTAAGGAGGAGGGACATGTGGGACCCAAGGTCTCAGCGGCGCCGGAGCCGATCGACGTCGGTCCGGCGCCGTGTCCGGATCCGGAGAGAACCGGGGTACGACGACGCCCGGAGCCCCGGACGGCATCGGGAACGGCACCGGTGAAATCGACGCCGGCGGAGGTGTCGTCAGGTCAACCGGCGTCGATCGGGGTTGTGGCAGCACCGGGGTCGAGGCCGGGGCCGGGGCTGGGACCTAGGCCGGTGTGACAGGCGGCGCCGGGACCGGAGTCGCCGCCGTAGGGACCCCATCAGGGCCCGCGGGGCCCGAAGTTGCACCGGGGGGACCTTGAGGCCCGAAGAGGCGGGCCATGGCCGACAGGAACTCCTGTATCTCGGCCGGAGTCGCCGCCGAACCCGGATAAGGCGGGTAATGCGGCGGCGGCTCCACAGGCACTCCCGGAGCCGCGGGGACGGTGCCGACGGGACCCTCAGCCGAGTCGCGAGACCGGCGAGGGGAAGTCGTCGAGCGATGACGCTTCTTCGACTTCTTGTGCTTCGACTTACCGGAGGAGTGCGAAGACTTGGACCCCGACGACCGATGAGGACTCCGTGAACCGGCCCCTCGACCTCTCACGTGACCGGGGCTTGGATTGGCGCAGAGCCGACTGCCGGACCTCAAGGAGCTTTCGAGACCGCTCTCGCAAAGCCTTCGGATGCAAGGCCCGGCAGTCGAGGCACGACTTGGAGTCGCGGCCGAGGCAGTAGAGACTGTCTCGATGCGGGTCCGTGATCGACATCATCCGACCACAGGCGTCGCATGGCTTGAAGCCGGGCATCCCTACCGACACCTCCGGAGTCGAACGACTCGAGAAAAAACAGTGATAAAAATCACAAAAAACTTAGTCAAAAATTGACTAGGGCACTGCTCCTCCCGGATCTGCACTTACTGGCGCGGAAAAAGAAAGAACTGACGTCAGCGCGCAGGGGCGGCGTCTAAGTACTGCCCGCGACGTCATCCCGGCGATCCGGACGACGGACGCAGAGCCGCACGACGCCGCCTACCGACGCGCAAGGGTACTGCTACGCAAAACTTTCCGGATCCAGCCTGACGCCTGGGGATATTCTAAGGTAAGGAATCTGTCACTAACGTGTCTCTTTCAGATATAAAAATTCACAACAATTTACTATTGACAGAAAAGCTGACTTTGGACAAGGTTATTCAAATAGCAAGGCAATAGGAAATAACATCTCAAGGGAGGAAACGGCTCATGCAGAATGACAGTAAGTCAGACAGTATAAAAGAAAAGACAGGCCACCAAACCATAGTTAAACAAAACGTGAACTACAAAATAAAAATGAGAGATGCACTTTATAGATGCGTTTGATGGGCAAGTAGAAACTAGTAAAACCAATCCCTAAATAGGACAAACATTTCAGAAATGTAGGGGCAAGGGACAATGCCTGTGTGAGTAAAGGTAAATCAGACAAGCATTGGCTTAGCCAATAGGTCTCACCTTTGGGGCCTTATAAGTGTTTGGCAAGAGCTAGGTGGCCGCCTGCCAGCTGGGAGCCGAGCAGGATGTGGGCTTCTCTCCAAGGGTGACGGGAGATTTAAATGTGTGCAGGAGGGGGACGGGGGGGAGAGAAACAGAGAACAACGTGAGATGGGCGGGGGTGAGGGGGTAGAGTGAAGAGAGCCATAGTGGTAAGGTGTAGAGGGGAAGGGAGGTGCTAAGGGACTGCAGTAGAAATGAGTATGGCGGAAATAATGACATTAGGTTGGAGGGGGGAGGGGTTATGGGGACGGATAGGCAAGCATGTGGCATGAGAAGGGAGGGTTGGGTAAGAAGGATGGCGCGAGAGAGGAGCAGGGGCGGGTGATGCAGGTATTTACGTGGGCAGCTTGTTTTCTATAATAGCAGTATCACTGTATAAAACTGGTCTGCTAATTGAAGTCTTTCCCTCCCCGCATCTCTAGAAATAGACAGCTATGGTTGGTGCTTGAGGGCACTGAGGTTTCAGAAGCAAACTAAGCTTAAAAAAGATAGCTGTGTAATTCTATAGTTACTGTTGTGCTTGAATATACACATGGATGCATAGAGTGCTTCTCTGACGTGGCTAAGCACAGTATTGTAATAACAAAGATAACATCAAGGGAGGTACAATGCGGTGTTGGTGACAGTGGCGATAAAGTCGTCCGCAATTTCTCGTTACAGAAGATGTTGTCTCCGTTCCCACGGATGCAGCTAATGTGGCAGAATCGGGGACACTGCTTCACATCATAACAGGAACAAGCCCGCGAGTGGTGCGCGAGCTGTGTGAAACTCACACAAGAGCCCCCGAAGACAGAAGTGAGCAGACAACCAGAGGGTGAAGGCAGCAGTACCAGAGTGGTAAAAGATTGAAAACCTAATATCAAAGTTACAGCTAACTCGCCGCCTCCTTTCCACGTCACTAGCAGAGCATACATTGAGTGCACACACACTACCTACAGCCTCAGAGCCATTGAGGACAGTGGTTGCCCCTTGGACGATGGAGTTGGTGATGGTTACTCTATGGTGTATTACGCAGGATTGGCTTGGCGTGTTATCCAAGTTAGTGACTCTCTAAAACACAGCACAACTGACAAGGAACCCTTCTAGTGTTCGAGGGTGTGCGCCACAGAGCAAGGAGTCGTATAGTGGTGAAGGCACTCAGCAACAACAACTGCTACAGCAAAGAACCCGGTCCCTTCCCCATAGGTGTTGGCCGTCCGCAGGCCGCCCCCTATATGTGCAACCATTCTCCGCACAGCGGCGGACCGAGGGAGAGAATGGGCAATAAATACCTGACGACCATCACAACTTGCTCCACTCAGGCGGGAAAACAACCATCCTCCATAGCCCAGCTTCCAAGATGGTGGACATATCAACTCTCAAGAGCGCCCGCCCACTGACTTTATAAGACGGCGACAACAATCACGTACGTACTCGGGCCAGGAGTGTTGCTGATTACACATACTAAACGCCATTCAACGGCAACAGCCTGTTTTTGCAGCCATGCGCTCCAGTGTTGATTGGATGTGGCAAGCCCCATAATTCTCACCGGAGGTCAACCTTTATGTGCCGCCAATTAGGGCCCGTGGCCTCCTTCCGGAGTTTCCTTACACGCCTCGGCAACAGCATGACGTCAGACAGGCGTCTCATTCAGCCAAAGAGACGTACAGGAGACAAGCCCGCGAGTGGTGCGCGCGCTGCAAGGAATTTAAAGAATGCAGCTGCCATTCTGCGCGCCGATGCTCGCTCCCGCAAGCAAAACGCTGTGGGAGTGAACATTTGGAAAAGAGGTGGGACATGCGCCCGCCTTTACCCATTTGCAGCCTCCCATTTGAAATTGACACAGCCAACAGCCAACCAAATGCGTGGGGGGAGTCAGACCCACACAGAAACGTTTATAGTGATTACATGAAGCCTCCCATAGAGCAACGCATGCGCGCTGCGTTAGGCTCGACCTAAAAATGAGTGGTGTGAGCAAAAATGAAACCCAAAGATAGACTTTCGGTGGCCAGGTTTAGATTGTAGTGTGGAGGGAAAAGTAAGTAAGCTCCAGCATAGCCTGAGTGTGAAGGGATAAGTCGCAATGTAATGCAAGGTATCCATGTGAGGTGGTTGAATTACCTGAGCGGCACAGAAGAACATTGTGCTAGACATTTCAGGACCACCCGAAGTTCTTGGAGCCTCTCCCAAGCATACCTTAGTAGTGGTGGATCTGTTTTCGCAATAGACCGAGGTGAAATTTGTTTGCCAGGTGAACACAAAAGAGATAATCAAGTCCCTTAAAGAGCTTGTTTATGAGGGACGGTTTGCCTCAGTAGTTGGTCATGGACAATGGTGTCCAATTCATTTCAGCCGATGGAGTTTTTTTTTTTTTTTATGTATCATGGAATAAAACGTGAGAATATCTGTATACTTTCAGCAGAGCAATGGTATGGTATGGATCAGGGTGTTGAAGGTGGGTTTCTACCAAGCTTTGAACATGAAACATGAAAGATGTGGTAGGGATATCATATAATACCTGGTAGCAATGGCGAGTGTTCTCCATTCAAGAGAAAAGGGAGGCAGGAAAGCAAGCACTGATCAAAAACAACTGAGTGAAGAAGAAAAGTTGGACCAAGGGGTGTACAACACAGTTTTTCGAAGAAAGGAGGTGTTCAAAGCTGGAGATGTGGACAGAACAAAGCCTGGAAAAAAAACTAATTTGGGGGTTTCCACGGTTTTCTGGTTTACTGACAGTTTGTGTGGATAGGTAGGTATGTTGTGGAATTATCAGATGGAAATCTGTGGTACAAGAGTAAAGTTGTGAAGCTTCCAACATGGGGGAGCGAGGAAGATAAAGGCCAAGGACTGGTAAGGAAAAATATAACAGATATGACTAATGAAGCAAGGGAGAAGCGAGCTTTGCAACCTCCAACATGGATGGAAGAGTATGAATGCTGAAGTGCAATATTTTACCACCAACCGAGGGAACATTGTGGAATCGAGTGAAATATTGGTATGTTATTGGAATGATATACTCTGTTTTAAACAGCTGCCCATCTATTCATGTTGCTGCTGCAACCAAGATTATGCATGTTACAGTAGTGTTGTATATAGTTCTTAATAGCTGTGCAATTATACATACAACTTGTATATAATTGTTTAATCACATAAGTTGTGTTTTGCATAGGTAAGGAGGCATGTGCGATTCTATAATGGAACTGTAATTGGGTTCCAAGGTGAAGGGACTGTGGGAGAGACATCCACACTTGTGAGTTTCCAGCAGTTCCCTCGTCATATGGTATGTATATATGGTGAGACAATAAATATTAATGGGCATCCCCGTGTACTGAGGATCCTTTAGCATCCCCTTGCTCTTGCAGCAAAAGCAAATTCCACAGATTCAGAGTTTAAGGTTGGAAATGCCTTCCTCCTGTGCGCATCCGGTCACAGAAAGCACAACCAGTGTTTTGTAAACAAAAACAACAGGACTAAGGAAGTCTACGGGAGTCCTGTGCTTTCAGTTAGTGGGATATGATGGATTTAAGAAGCGACTGAAATTCAGCAAGGAAATAAAAATTACAACAACAAACAACACTCACTGACCTAAAAAATGTAATCAAGGACAATATACCACTCTATATGCGCTGGTGAAGAAAATTAAGGGCGCTCATGGTCTCCTGACCACACTTCAACATGGGCTGAGTCGCAAAAGTTAGTTACACTTTAGAGTACATTTACACTTTGTAGTAAATTTACTACTTTCAGTATACATTAACTCCAAGTGTAAACTTAATGCAAAAGTGTAAAATACACATTTCCTTCCCAAGAGCAATGCAATTGGCTTACTCTTGAATGGTGGGCGGCATCCCTCCCTGAACCCCTCTTACCCCCACCTATCTCCTATCCCATTCAGCATTAAGTCTGGCTCTTTTCCCACCCATTCCACTGTGTCTTCCATATTAATGACTAAAGTCTATGCTTCCACATGTGGAGACACTGCAGTCAGGGCAGAGAACACCGCACATATACGTATAGGCCAAACCGACACTGTGTAGTACTACACAATGTACTACAAAGTGCAGTTTGTGGATCAGGCCTTAATCTTTGAACAGTTCCATTGTTGGTCAAAATTGGTGATGTTCTAACATAGCGGGAACACAGGAAAGTGGAATATCTTCAATAAATAACTCCAAATTGTATTTCCCAGGCGTACCAACTTACCAGAGTGTAGGCTCCATACTTCTTAATTAAACATTTACTTGCCATTAAATCTAGAACTTGGTGGCGGGTTCTAAGGCCCACCACAGAACAAGAGTGATGTATGTGCCCGGACAGAATAATCCACACCAGAATAAAGTCCACTCACTTGCGCATGGTTTGGTCTAGGCCGCTGTTGAAAACGTGCTCTACTTTTGTATTTTTCTGACCACAAATATTTCCATAACTGTCATATCCTGATACCAGTCTTGAAGCTGCTCCAGTAGCTATTGAAAAGCCACATATGAACCCCTACCAAAAGAGAAAAAAAAAGTGTGTTAATGACATGAGATAAGAGCTTTTGCATAAACCACGGCACAAAATAAAAGTGCAAAAAGAAATGCAACACAGACAGTAACATTTATGTTTACAGGCCAACAGGAACACTTGTGTTATGCACGCAACAAGGGACTCAAGACAGTTTTTCAAAGTGGAGGACATAGACCATGGAAGAGAAATTAAACATTCATGGTATACTTATACAAAGCAGTGGTTAATCAGACTGGGTTCTGCAAGGGATATTTCTACATGGCAATGTCCTTTCCTTATGGGAGTGGTTTTTACCCTCCTGCTAAACTATGATTATTTGTCACCTACTACAGAAATTAAATGATCTGCCACCAATACACAAATGCCGGTTCAATTTAGGATTAGTGTGAGAGAGAGAGAGAGACAAAAATTTGAATTAGAGGTACAGCTGATGATTCCCTTAAACTGTGAGGAAGCTGAGCAAATTTGAACTTATGGGTTTTTGTGGATGGGTTATAAGATTGCTTTCCTAATTTCTAACCAACTGACATAAATCTGGTAAAAATAGAAGGCATCTCTGGAAGTGTGGTAATACCATGTGGTATGAATCAGGGCTCCATATTAACACAAACTCTGACTAGTCCCTTAAACGGCTAAGTTCAATACTGAAGGGGTCAGGAATGTCAACTCATTAATATGCAGATGAGACACAAATATATCTTAAACCTTTGTGCGTAAATTATATTATCACTCCTTGATTCACCCTCATGAAACTACAATATCGTATGCCTGACTGACAATTTTTTGATACTGAATCCCCTAAAAGACTGAATTTCTTCTCATTACCACCAAACACAAAAACAGTGTTGACCAAGCAATTATTGAACTCCAAGTTGAAGACATTTCTCCGCGCTTTGCTCCACAGTAAGTCAATATGATGTACATTCAACCCCACTTTTATGCTCACCCCACTTATTAACAGATGAACTCAAATTGCCAAATTTAGCTTCATTCTGTAAAGAAGATCCAACACCTGCTATCTCCTGGCCAACTGAGGACAGCTGCTCATGTCCTGATCATGTATCAAGTAGATTTTGGCAAGGCTGTTCTAGCTGTGTACCTCAATCCTCTTGCCCTCTTAAGACTAATTTGAACTCCACAGCAAGACTTGTATTGTCCACGAGGAAATACGGTTATATTTCTTTGATTCTGATTGGTTAAAATCAGATTTAAAACTTTCTGAATCAATTACAAAGCGGTTCTCCGACATAAAGCACCTTATTTAGGCAAGCTGCTTACCATACCTAGCAGACAACGTCTAGGGGGCAAGACCCACTATCTGGAACTACAAAGATTCAAAACAACTGATAATGAACTAGAACTTGCCTTTTCAACTAGAATTCTCTTTCAAAAATTGTTAGAACTCATCTTTTTAGCTTCACTTGAACTAACCAAATGTTTGGGATGTTTATTACCATTGTTAAACCATATAATGACTATCTTACTACTCTAATGCCTCTTTGCTCCATGTAACATGCACCAGTGCCAAATGACAGTGACATCACTACTGTCGGCGTAACAACTTTTAACTTGGTTTCTCAAAGTATTGTGCTCCTGCTTCTTTCAAAACACACAAATGCCACTAAGATGCAGATGAGCTTAAGAAAACGGTTAAAGGAATAAAACTTTATTAAAAAGTATAAGAAGAAAAACGTATCAAATAAAACTATTTCCTTAACACCCTAATGTATAAAAGGCAGCCACTGCTGTGTGGTCACATGTAAACGTATAGCACTGCTTGAACTTTTGGTACACCTACATCACAAACAGACGAAGGCCCATAAGAGAAAATGGCCTGTAGATGAGAACGGACTAGCTAGTGCACAAAAGCACTGATCATCCTGATGCTGTACTACACGCACTGGCGACTACAATGGTGTAGGACACACCTGCTAACAGCAGCAGCCAGTCTTTAAGGGCCATGTCCCCCCACCTTTTTCCGGACATAAATATTGTCTGTGAAGTTGAGGAAAGGTCAGTCTGACAGACACTCTTTATCTTATGGTCAGGCAGCCAGGTGCTCTACATGCCCTAAATGCACAAGCACCTGGCTGCCCGTGCTGAACTTTGCCGGTCTGAAGATGTCACAGCTCCTTGCAAAGCACCTCAATGCCCTCCTCCTCGTGACGAGTGGGGGATTCATTGATAGCCTCGGACCTGGTTGCAGTTTTAAGTCCTGAAGTGCCCAGGGCCGAGTGTCTATCAGTGACACCTCATCACAGAGTGGCGTGGGCTCAGCAACTTTCAATGACCCGATCCCACTCTGTGACAAGGTAGGGACTGCCGCCTTCGCTGATTGGCTGACCTAAGGTCAGCCAACAAGAGACGGCAGCAGTCCCACCCCTCCTGGAATCTCCGAGGCTTCCCTCCAGAAACGCTGCAGAAGGTAAGTGTTATGTTTTTATTTAATGTTTAGTGTGTACATGTATATGTGAGTGCGTGATGTCAGTGTGTGTGTGTGCGCATGGGTGTGAGTATGCATGTGTGCCCCCTAAATCCCCTAAGCTCTATTTATCGGCCGCCACTGCTGATTAAAATACAATAGCACTCCTCCGTCAGTTTTGTAGATGCTGATCTAGCATTACTGTCAGTACACTCTGTAGAAGCACATGGGAAGAGGGGCGGGGCGATGTTATACACGCATTATATGGTGTAGTTTCATAAAGATATAAAAATCAATTGACTTCCCAAGGCTTTATAGTAGAAAGAGCACGCATTCAAACAGCAACCAATACAAAACCAAACAAATCAATAGGGCATTAATGAATAACTGATACAACAGTGGACATTGCTGTTTAATAATGATGTCTGGAATCCACTGTAGGGTTCAAATGGGGGCACTCAAAGATATAACCATTGTGGCACTACTTTAGAACCTGGGAAAAATGTGGAATCTATTTTTATATATCCTACTAACAAATGGGAGGTGTTTTTTCTTTCTTTTTTTGTAAATGAAAAAAAACAATTTTATTGTATAATCCTGTGCAAAACCTCATTTTCTCAACTATAGTAAATATTACAGTTCCTTACAGATTATCACAAATTTAAATACACATACAAATAAAAGTTACATAGCACAAAAACATAATGGAAAGAGATAAAAAAAAAACACAAACATCACTCTTTGAAACTAGCCTATTTTGTCACTGTGCATTTCTGAATCAATATTTCATGTACACTTGTACAGTGCAAGGCTAATTATGGAGAAAAAAATAATCGTCTATTCCTTTCTGTGACCTAGATTATTTTATCCACCTTTTGAGGACTTAAACTCTCTATGATCTTCCGTTAATCAATGTGATGCAGTCAGTTTACAACTACACCAATTAAAACATTTTAAAGGCGAAACTTCTCTCACTGGATCCTTAATGTGTCATTTGGGCATTAAACTGTTCAGGGCTTTTGTTTCGAGTCGTGTGGGGAGAATTAGAAACAGCGTGTACCACCACATAACAAGAGATGTCAAAAGTTTACACGGGCTAACAAATTTTAATTGGCCACTACTACTAGTATCAGTCAGATTGAATTGGTACAAAGGGCAGATATCATCCCAGTTTCTACTTCAATATCAAACTGAATTATGACTGATGTTAACAAGTCTCCTCAGCTTGTAAGGAATATTATATAAGATACATCATGACAAGCCCCTTGAACGGCGTTATTCAAAGACCAATCTTCTGTATGCCCGTGTTATGTCCTGCTTATGTTATCATATGTATCCCAGGTTACCGATCTCCTAGCTGCTCAGCCAGTGTGAGTGTTGACAGTGGAATGTTGGTGTGACTGTGATGCTTGGAATGTGTTGTAAAGGAAGATACAACGTCCAGCAGTATAGGTAGAATAATCCTTTATTGTAGCTTGGTTCCAGGATAGGTGAGTAGGAGAAGATAGAAGGTACAGATGCAGCCCCACCAGGAGCAAGCTCCTAGCTGCTCAGCCTGGGTTGACCAACTGACACTCTAAACACAGAGAGGCACTCAGGCATTCTATGATGTCATGATACATTCCAACAAAGCAGTACAGTGGGAAATAGCAGGGTAGTAGTTTACCACACATCCTCCTTCCTTGGGGAACGACAGCTGGAATAACGTGAAAGACAAGTAAGATACCTCACAAATAACATTAGCATGAAAAGAAACACATTGAGATACAAATATCCAATGGTATAATACATGAGGTATCAGGAATACCACTGGCATGAAAAGAAATGCATTAATAAGCCAAAAAATCATTGGAAACATTAAAGATGCAAATATCATTACTACACGCCCCATTCCCCTCCCTTAGGGAAAAAGAGAAAACAAGGCAAGACCTTGAAAAACAAAGCAACAAAGAAGGGTAGTCACCCCCACAACCTCCCCGTAAACGGGTACACCACAGGGTAGTCACCCTGGAAAACAAAGGTGGGGATTAACAGCCCTTACAACTTGCCCATAAAGGTTGCACCAAAAGGTAAAACATCACCCTAGAAACTAAAATATGGAGCATTTGACTGGCCCCACAACCTCCCCAATGAAGGGTACACCGTAGGGTAAAGCATGACCCCAGGAGGCAAAAATCGGGCATTGACTGGCCCAACAACCTCCCCAATGAAGAGTACACCATAGGGTAAAACAACACCCTAGGAAACAAAAATTGGGCATTGACTGGCCCAACAACCTCTCCAATGAAGGGTACACCGTAGGGAAAACATCACCCTAGGAAACAAAAATTGGGCATTGACTGGCCCAACAACCTCCCCAAAACAGGGTACACCGTAGGGTAACACATCACCCTAGCAAACAGAAATTGGGCATTGACTGGCCCAACACACAAACTATGAGTGATGTCATGATACATTCCAACAAAGCAGTACAGTGGGAAATAGCAGGGTAGTAGTTTACCACAGAATGCTTGGGTGCCTGTGTGGATGAGTGGTGACAGTTGGAAGATGGGCTGCTCCTGGTGGGGCTGGAGATTAAGGAACACCAGGCTAATGGACATTTGTACATATTTACCATCCTGCATTAAGAAGTCAATAAAGAAATACTTAAAAGACAACTTGGCTACCTGTGATAAGATACAACATATTTTTGGCGATGACCTGGACTTGGACTCAAGCGTGCTACAACATTTAAAGAAGCGGTCTACGGTTTGAACATGAAGAATCCAAAGGAACAAAGTAACTAAGAGGAAAGCGTCAAGAATGGAGCAACAGGAAAGCCAGCCCCACCAGTGTCCTCGTCAGCGGACAGCCCCAGCCTGGATATGCTTCATTGGTCTGCTAAAGATGACATTTAAACAAGTGGGTAAGTGGTGTGTGGTCCACTACTTCCACATCTTTACTTTGGCACATTCTACATC
Organism: Calotriton arnoldi; assembly: GCA_963921515.1. Lineage (NCBI taxonomy): Eukaryota > Metazoa > Chordata > Amphibia > Caudata > Salamandridae > Calotriton > Calotriton arnoldi. The sequence goes on from CAWUFW010019947.1 coordinate 87,660, forward strand.
TTTATGGATATTGGTCTACAAGTCTAGACTCAATTGGTGTATCCAAGTCTTCAAGTTAGACTACTGTACTTCTTACAAGCGTTTAGCCAACTTAACGTGTGCACTGTATGGGATATTGCTGCACACTGCGTCTTTGTACCTTCTATGTCGATATGGACAGCCTGGGTTATGTGGAATGTGTTGCATTTAGGGATGTTTTCTGCTGAAAGGTGCCAAACTTCTATGGTCATGCTTTACTGCCGGGGAATGTGTTGTACCTGCTGCTCAGCCAGTGTGAGTGTGGTGTGGAATGTTGGTGCGTGATGATGCTGTGGAATGTTGGATGAGTGAGGCTGTCAGTTGGAGTATGGGCTGAGCAGCAGGAAGGCTGATCCTGGTGGGGCTCTTTGTACCATTTACCTTGAATCTACTATCTGAATAAATATCATCTTAAGTTACCCTGGAAACGGATCCTCGTTTCCTTATAACATTTTGGCGACGATTTTACTTAAAAGAACCTGCGTGTGCTACCTGAATGCACTAGAACCATGAAGCCTAAAGTAACTGGAAACTGAAGAAGCAGAAGTTGATGAAGCTCCTCTTGTATCTAAGTTTGGTGTGTACAGCAAGCTGGCAGCCCTGAGCCCCACCAGTGACCACAAGACCGGTCGGCCCCAACCCGGGCGTGCCAGTTCCTGTTAAGCTTTCCATCTACCGGCCTGCTCTAATCGTGGGAAAGTGAAGTTCAACAGAGGAGCAACAAGTAGAGGTTTCCCTCTTGTCCGTGTCACGAACCGCGTTAATGAAGGAGTTTCTCTCAACCTGCGTGGTGAAGAGCGTCTGGAGAGCTTCAACGTAGAAGAGGTGTCCCTGTCGTGAAGAGCAACAGTTCCCTCACTCGGTGTGGAGTAGAGCAACAAGTCCCCAGGGCTCCGTCTGGAAGTGTCACTGGCAACTGTCCCTATAGTCCTTGTCTAGGAGAGCTACAAGCCCCTGAGATCGACGTGTGGGAGAAGCCCGCAGTCCTTGTTTGTGGGCTGAGGAGCTTCCTTTGTCCCTGCCAAGAGGAGGAGCAACAGTCAAGGGTTATGGAGGTGTGTCAGGGCCCTTGTGTCACCAGTGTCTGAGTCAATGAGGAACATGAGGGAGGAGTCCCCGGAGTCCGTGTTACTAACGGCGTTATGCTGGAGGAGTTCCCTCACTCCGTGTGGGAAGAACAACTAGGGAGGTGCTGCGAGGTGAACCCGCTCACTTGTTTTCCCTGAACCCACTTTGTGATGTTGCGGTGTTGGTAGTAACTTAGGTAAATGTTTTACCCCGGATTATTCTGTAGACCGCTTCGCCTGTTTTTGAATCTTTAAAAATCCGTTGGCTCACCTGTCCTCGTTAACTGCTGTCCGTTGCCTCTAGCGCGAGCCCTGTCATCTGCAGCTCGCGGAGTGTTCTTCAGCTCCTACGCTGTGTTGCAAGAGCGTGCCTGGAGCCACCTGGTACGCTCTCGGCGTACGTGTTGTCAGCGTGCCACCATCTTGATTACAGTGAGGCTGAAGCCGTAGAGTGTCGGATATCTTGCCTCAGCGTTTGTGGTGTTCTTTTGAGGCTTGCGCATCCGTGTGCCCCAAGCAGCTCTGGTGAGTGGTTGCTTCACGGTTGAGCGAGGAGTACTGTTGCGTAAACGTATGCAGTGACATTTTTTAAACGACAAGGAGTTCTGGTGAACTGTTGGAAGTGACATTGTTTAGCTGCAAGTCTCAAGTATGTTTCCTTTTAAGTTGGATGTGGTTTTTTTCGGAGGCAGCTGATCATCATCCTCGTTTTTGGGACATCCAACCCTGTCTTCTTTTATTGTAACCGCTTTTGCGCAGGGGTAGAGTAGGAACTCACTCTGGGAACTCTAGCACCTCCCTCACTACGACTGTTAGCCAAGTTCACGCTCTGTATTCCAAGCAGAAGGGTTGGGTTTAAAAAAAAAAGTAAATGTCTTGGATGGGGTGCTTCGCTGTTTATGTATTTCCTTATACCACTGTTTATGCTGTGCTTTGGAATTCTTCTTGCAAAATGTGTTCTTTTGAATGACTGTGGTTTGTGAGGGTCACTCTGGGTTAACACCTTGTTGTGGGAGACTTAGTTGAGTCTCCTACTGAGTGTGTGTTTGTGTGTTGACTTATACGCGTGAAGTCACTCTGGGTTATCCCCTTGTAGTCGTTGTGGGAGTTCATGCATCTCACTGTTGGGGGGGGGGGGTGTGTGAGAGTAGGCTCTTAGGTACAGAGCCTCTCTGGCCTACCACTATTTTTGTGGTTGTGGGTTGACATAGGTTTGTCACCTTTGTGGGCACTGTGTTTGAGTTGATCCCCTTGTCGTTGTCGTGGGAGTCTGTGTATCTCTCACTGTTGGGGGTGTGTGTGTGAGGAGGCTCTTTGTTGCAGAGCCTCTCTGGCCTACCACTATTTTTGTGGTTGTGGGCTGACATAGTTTGGTCACCCTTGTGGGCGTTGTGTTGGAGTTGACTTGTTTTTGAGTCCCTGTCTACCACCTTTGTGTGGTTGGTAGGTGAATTTTGCCTCACCTTTAGCTTTGGAGTTGTTGCTGAATATTTTCTGTGTGCTTGTCCTCTCTTTCGTTCCTCCCTTTCAGCTTGGGGGTTTGTCTCAGGTTGTGTATTTGTTTTGCTCAGGCGTGTTGTCTCCTGCACCGTTGTGGTTTGGTTCCCTGTGTGCTCACGTTCATTTTCGGCCTGGCCAGCTGTTGTGTTTGTGGCATTAAGGGTTGGTTGGTTGTGCGCGGTGTTGTTGCTTGCTGGTTTGTTTGGTAAGGTGGAAGATTTTTCTGTTTTGTGTGGAAAGGGAGTGGATGTGTGTAGGTATTGTCTTTCTGTTTGAATACCTATTTTCCTTGTCCAGTTTGGTGTTTTCTTCCCTTTAAGTACATGGGTGGGGCATTGTCATTTTTCATGATTGCATTAGCTTATGTTGTCATTCATGCTATTTATCACTTTCTACTATGCATTTTCGATGTTGACCTGTAAGCCCATTGTACTGTTTTTCCCTTGTTTTTATCTTTTAACTGGTTTGCCCTCAACCATCTTCAGGTCTTTGCAATGGTACCTTTACAGATTCATGTGCATGTTATTTTCACTTTTGTGTGCTTTTCCCTTGGATCATTGCATTGTGTTTTTGTTTACTCTGAGGAAGGGAGAAGTGTTGTACCTGCTGCTCAGCCAGTGTGAGTGTGGAATGTTGGTGCGCGATGATGCTGTGGAATGTTGGATGAGTGAGGCTCATCCAACATGGAGTTGGAGTATGGGCAGAGCAGCTGGAAGGCTGCTCCTGGTGGGGCTCTTTGCACCTTTTACCTTGAACCTACTATCTGAATAAATACCATCTTAAGTTACCCTGGAACGGGATCCTCGTTTCCTTACAACAGAATGCTCAGTATTTTACGTGGAGCCGCGCCATGGTACCGGAGGAAAATTTTAAACTTTTGTGGCGAGGATTTTTCAGTGTTGTCTAAAGTATATGCTTTGTACCTCAAACGAAAAGCATACATTTTACTGATGCATTCCCTGGGTCCTTACGTGTGTGACTATTATGGCAGTTGAAACGCTACGGAGCATTTTAAATTGAGGCACGAGTCGTTTTGCGCGCGCAGTCTTACCTGGATGCTGCGCTGTCCACCTCGAGGATCTTCTATGACGTTGTGCACCTCGGGGATACCCCCGCCCTTCCACCACGTCAATACTGGATGCGCGGCAATGTTTGGCGCAGGCACTCGCCGGGAGCCATCAGGCACAGCGTCAAGTGTGCCATCTTTGTCTTCCATGGGAGGTTTCTTTGTGAAAAAAGCCTGCCAGCGTCTTCATGTGTTTGCTGCCAGCGACGGTTTCTTCCACCACATGGATCTCTTGTGGCATTAGAGGGTCCTTTCACGAACATTGGGGTCAGTTGAACCCTACACAAAGGCCTTTGGTTTCTGCCGTAAGTTCGGCTGGTGAGTTTGATGTTTGTTTTTACTCCCCTTCGGCTGCCATCTGGTGTGCAGCTTTGCACGTTACTGGGTAATTTTGTTTGGGGGGGGGCTACCGCCTACCAAGATGTGCTCGGTGATTTTGAAAGATTTGCTTCGCGTGTCTGCCTGTTTTTGGTGACACACACACTGTCATTTGGTGGGAGTTTGCCTGCTGTTAATTCCGGCTTGTGGCACAGGATTGCGGTGACAGGCACACCATGGACATATGCAGTCATGCTGTGCCTCTCAGCTCAGTTATCTAGTCGGCAGGCAACATCGTGGCATAGATCCAAGTAGTGCGGATCATATTATCTTAAAATGAGGCATGGAGGAATTAACAAGACTGTGCTCGTAAGCACCCATCCGTTTTAGATCGGTCTCATGTGGAACTTGGACATGACATTTCAAATCAACAAGTTACACACTTTATTACATGTAAGAGCGTCACACAAATGTGGGGTGTACAATATTAGAGTGTGTCCAGGGTTTTACCACTAGGGTGAGAGGTCGCTCACCGCCGATGTGTTACAAGTTTAAAAAAATTACAAGAGGAGTTGAATAAGAGTTTACATTCTTTAGAGTTTATTTTGGAGTAATTTTCATCTATAGCTTTTTGTTTTAGTGATGCCACAGTTTAGGTTTCCTTACGCAAGGGAGGTCCTAGTCTTTTAGTGGGTGGTGGTCACATTACACTCCCTTGCATGAGGGATGGGTATGGTTTTAGGTTCCATTTTTACACTGCTCTCCCTCACGCAAGGGTGGTTCTAGTCTTGGTGGGTGGTTTCCCACTTCTCCGAGTTGTAGTTACACTTCTTTACATATTGTATTTTGGTGATTGTGTGTAAGACGCCATGCGCTACATGTCTCGTCTTGTCGGTGTGTAAGTCGTCATGCGCTACACTTCTTGTTTGTCTAGTGTGTTAGCCGCCTTGCGCAGCACGTGTTGTTACTGGGTGTGTAAGTCGCCTCGCGCTTCATGTTCCGTACATATGGTGTATAAGTCACCTGGTGCTACATGTGTACTTTGGTTTTACACCCTCACACAGGGTAGGTCTCATGGGTCGTGTCCCATTCATTTTGTTTTCACCCTTTCGACAGTTTTGGGTCATGGGTGTTTGTCTCAGGGTGTGGTCCACCTTTGCTACATTTTACGCATTTTTCAAAAACTGTTTATTGGGGAGGATGGGTTATATTGCTTGTCAATGTTTTATTGTTGCTTGTCAATATTTACCTTTCCTTTCAGGTTACGTAGTGCTCAGGACTCTTGCGAAGTTGTATTTTAGGTTGCTTTCCTGAGTCGTGGACTTTTTCTCTGCTTTTGTATATGCTTGTGTATAGTTCCTCCCATGTTCTATAGTTCTTTTCATTTAAAAGGAGGGGGATATGTTATTTCCTGCTTATGTTATCATATGTATCCCAGGTTACCTATCTCCTAGCTGCTCAGCCTGTGACTGTGATTCTTGGGTGCCAGTGTGGATCAGTGGTGACAGTTGGAAGATGGGCTGAGCCGCAGGCAGGCTGCTCCTGGTGGGGCTGGAGATTAAGGAACACCAGGCTAATGGACATTTGTACATGTTTACCATCCTGCAACAAAAAGTCAATAAAGAAATACTTAAAAGACAACTTGGCTACCTGTGATAAGATACAACAGCCCGCATTGCCTAAGCTTACTCAACACAATCCGAACAACTGCCTAGCCACCTGCCTTCCCCCTACCTCTGGAGCTGAATCTAGGTCTTGCCTACAATTTTCCTAGTTTACATGCTGCAGCCTGACTCATACCACCACTAGCTTTCAACTGCAACTCAAATCTTTCTTTATATATACAAGTTAAGGTAAATTCTCGGCCTCTGAGACTTCCAGAGCACTCTTCCTTTCCAAAATGGTGGGCTCGTAGTTGGATGATTATAGTGTCATACAATTAGAGCTTCTTAAATCACCTAATACAGAATAGAGCTACACTGTGAGGAAAGGTCAACCATGCCTCCTTTGCAGGACTCAATAGTTACTCCAGATTGCTTTCAATGCTCGATTTAAAGTATAGTGCAAGGTGAAAATAGTCATTAGAGGGGCACTCCTTAACTGCTCAAAAGGACACTTTAACGCTTGAACAAGTTTTTGATCTTTGGGGGAGAAACATCCCTAACAAACATGAATTCGATATTATATAATCCCTAAAAATTATCAGAATTGGTTTCAATTAAGTATTTTTAAAAAGAATTTGGGGAAACAGCACTTGTGATTTTTGGCCGATGATGTGGCTAGATGGCCTTTTGAAGTGAATAGTTTATTTTTTGAGTAAAGATTATTTGTGGGGCAAAACATTCAAAATCATAACTAATATTACAGAACTCTTTCGATGCTCTGTAAAACAAGTTTTACAGTGCAAACCTCTCTAACTTGTCAAAAAATATTTTTGTTATCTATTACTTAAAGTGTTGTCAAAATAAACGGTTATGTTATTTGGTTTGTTTAGGGGTACGACTGCCCCAACCATTGTTTAAGTATAACAGCTGTGTAAGAGTGTCCATTAAGAGTAGGACTAGAAATAATTACATTTTGAGAGGGGATGTGCAATTCCCCTGGATTACCATCTTCCTGTCCCTCGCCCCAGTGCTCTCATGGTCACGCATGGCTCAGGCAACAATTGTACTCTGCCAGCCATTCAGAGATATCTTTGCAGCCTGGACTGTGGCTCTGGGCAGGTCACGGGGAAGAGATAATTCCTCAGCTGCCCTCTACTCCTAAGTGGTATGTGAAAAGGCAATAAGGGAGAGAAGGTTAGCCACACATCTGAAGGAGGAAGCTGGTGCTCAGGTGCAGATCTAATCTCCGTCCAATCGCTTCTCCCAGTAACTTCCTGGAACAAGACTGATTTCAATTCAAGTCTCTAGTTTGGGAGAAGCCCAAACATAGAACAGTTCTCACTTACAAGAAGTGTGGACTAAGAAATAGGACAGGGAAACCAACAGAGATTGATTTACTTTGGGGTGGTATCAGATTCCATCATAATACTTCCCTCTGGGCCCAGGGGGGAGAGATGCAGGAGAAACGGGGTGTGGGGCAAGAATGGAGGGGGTGGGGGGGAGATAGTGTTTTAGGAGGTTTTGGACATCACTGTCACCGCTGGCAGACACCTTGGTAAAAGAAGAGCACAGCAGCCAGAACTCACTCTGGCATTTTTGGGGCACTGAATATCCTCAGACAATATGTTGCATTCACCCACACAATATGTGCAGTGCTACTGCTTTCAGACTGCTTACTGCTTTTCCATACTCCTTAGAGCTCTGTTTGCTACACGGATTCCACTAATCCATCTATCCATCCATCCATCCATCCATCCATTCCTTACACCACATGTTCTCAGTCCTCCAGGAAGCCCCCGTTCCCCACAGCAGGACCCAAATTGTTGTGTCATCTTCAGCAACCACAGTGCCTCTGTTCATCGAACGTATTTGCCATTACAGGGAAATCTTTCATCAGCCTCTAAGGACCCCATCTTCTTCCAAAAGAGGCAAGCTGCATGCCACCAAGCCTAGACTATTGTACCAAAGTGCATTCCAAAACAAGGCTTGGTTTATTGGGCTGGGACATTTTTGTTTATATTCTAGGTTACCAAGTGTTTGAGCGGTACAGGACTGATTATGGTATTATACCATTTCACACATCACAGGTGCCATGCAAGGTTCATATGACAATCTCTTGCCCAAAAAGATGTTCTGAGCCAAGAGGTGAGGGGTACTTATCTCACAAACATCCATCAAGATGAGAACCCCTGTACAGCCATCCTCCTTTTCTTGGAGGCACTCATCTCCCCTGTTCCAATATAGCCTAATCTATCTTGACTCATGCTACCATTCAATTCCCTGGGCCAATGAGCCTCTGTGCAAGACTTGTCTGGTAGAACGCATGTTCCACACAGAGGTAAAGAGGTGGACAGGCTGGGCAGGTAAGAGGGCAAAATGATACCAAAGCATGATTGGACAGTACTGACAAGGGGACAGGGGGAGGTGCATGGTTTTAAGTGGTCAAGAAGTAAGAGCCATGGATGGACAATCAAATGGCAGGGATGGGAAGGGTGTAGGATTGACAACTGGAATGAGGCGTCGGGGCAAGGCAGGACTTAAATATGGCCAAGAGGTCAGGGTAGGAAGTGGCTAGCAAGCAAGGGTTGGTGGGCCAGAACTGACAATTGGTAAGTAAAGTTGGGATCACACAGGTCTGACAAGCGATGAAGGGCAAGGAGTGACTACGCAAAGTGGACACTGGGCCAGAAGAGAAGAGGTAGATTCATAGCCATATCCCACATCTGGGAAATCTTGTTTTTGCACCACAAGAAAGACTGTGAAAAACTACTTATAAAGGAGTTTTAGCTGTGGTGAAAACATTTAATGAAAGCAAGACTACGAAAAGCACCACCGTGTTTACAACTGATGAAACGACATGGCATTCCCAATAGGATGCAAGACGATTTACTCGCACCAGGACTTGGCAGGAGGAAAGATATCTGAATATGGAGCAACATTTTCTACTTTCTATCACATACTTAATGAGGAAGCTCCATTTATTATTGGGAATATCCTTACAGCAAAAAGCGGAAAGAAGCAGAACTTTATAAATTATGCATGTCTTAATGAAAAAACAACAACCCAAGTCAGGCACGAGTCCGCTGGGACTTCTTATGCAGAAGAGAGGGAACTAGGCCAACTGTGTGTATGCGCCAATCCAGGAATTAATGACTGCACCTGGGATTCCAGGACACTTGGGTCCCCCCTTGCAGGAGAATACGCTGTTTGAAGAAATGTGCATATGCATTAACCCAAGTATGATGGTTGCAGGCATCAGTGTGAAGTCTCATATTTTTATCACTCCTTCCTTAACATGCAATGAAACCTTTTTCCTAAAGCTGAGGTAGCGGGAATAAAAGGTGCAGATACGTTAGGTAGATGCTGTGAGTTTGGAGGGGTGTGATAGCCTCGGTCATAGGATTTTAAACCCAAATTCTTTCTGGTTCTGTGATTTTCTTCTGGTGTGGCGTTGTGATTGGTACTTGCGACATTCATTAATGCCGATTCGTTTGGGGGCGTACAGATAAGCAAGAGACAAGGGTGTGTGACTGGAAACAGGATTTGTTTCTGGATTAGGAAAAGGTATGCAAGTGGTAAACTTCAGAAATGGAGTATAGTTGCTGCCTGTGAATAGGTCATCCGCTGTTTTGTGTAAACTATTTTTATTAATCTATAAATAAGAACAATACACAAAATCCAGCAGGCAGTGGGAGCCACGGTATTTGAGAAAACAGGTGAGCAAATGTATCTTAGTGTGTTAGAGCCGTAGCAAAGATCAAACTAGCATTGGTAATGCATCGTTTTCGCCTATGTAATGAATAAAGAGCAGTTTTCAGCAATCATGTCCGGGAGAAGGAAAGAGCTCCCTGACAGAAAACACGGGAGTGGAGAGGATGTGGCGCAGCGGCCAGAGCGGCTGACTCGAGAGCTGGGGATCCCGTTCAAGTCTGGGCGGTGCCACGCAACATCCTGTGATTCTATGCAAATCACTTAATCTCTCTGGGTGATAAATTGTTATATAAATATGATGCAATAGTAAAAGGCAAAACTTTATGAAAATATAGTTCCACCAAAGCAGATGTTAACAGTATTTCGGCAGCGGGAAACTGATAAGAGAAGCAGAGGAGGAACAAGCATTGATAAAAGGAAAATATGCTACAGCCAATAGAAATGGAAGAAAGGTAAGTGTCACGCAAAGGAACCAATGAGAAGCCAGGAAAGAGAGGAGGCGAGATGCAAGTCCCTTTTAAGTTTATATTAAAAACAATAGATTTCTCCCTAAAAAGGAATGTTGTCAGGGAATACTACTCCCCGCGACGTGGTGCATGTATGCAAACTGAAATAGTATGCATATCGCAAGAAAAACAAACATATTGTTGCAAGGTGTCATTGGTCTACCACCCCTCCCTCCAAAAAATATATATCGCACATCCTAACTGCCTTGTTAGCCCAGTGTTGCATGTAGTTAGCCTGCCTGTTGTCTGTTCTCAACCTAGCAGTCTCCGACACAAGCAACAGCCAGTGTAATTACAGCAGCACGAGCCATAGGACGGACCAGTGTTCTGTAGCCAATTTATAGCTAGGCACCCTTTGGTGAGAAACAGGCAGGGAGCATCAAATCTACAGCATATCTTTCTCTTTTTAGGCTTCAGATATAAACCCAGAACACAGTGTTTCAGTGAGAAACCTATCAAATCTCATGGCCCCTGGACCAGCCTCCCCTTGATGGATGGCAGGATTGCTTTCAATGCCAAGAGAATGACCTGCAACTCCAACAAGCTGATATGAAGACGGGTTGCTGCCAGAGACCGGAGTCCTCCAATCTTCACCTCTCTTACATGACCTCAGCACTGATGCATCTGTTACCACCATCGGCTCAGGGTGAGGTAGGGATAGGGGTCTGCCCTGGCCAAACTGTGGCAAAGCAGTCACCACTGCAGATCAACTGCAGTACCATCCGAAACCTGGATGGAATCTGACAGGTTCCCTTGGTGTTGGACCCACTGAGACTTCAGATACCACTGCAGAGCCCGCATGGGCCATCTGGCATGGTCGAATAGCAGGATGCTGGAGCTCAGTAGGTCAAGAAGCCTTAGAACTATGCTCATGGAGACCCCGGACTAATGCTGAAGCATCGGGGGTCATAGCCTGAATGTCCTAAACTTGTTGTTCCAGAGGGAAGGCCTGAAAGTGCAACGCATTCAGGATGGCTCAGATGAAAGGGAGCCTCTGCAAAGGAGTCAGGATGACCGTCATGTTGATTGTGAACCCCAGCGATGTAAGGAGGTTCACGGTCATCTAGAGGTGGTCCACAACTGACTGTGAAGAACCCGCCTTCAGCAGCCAGTCTCAAGGTAGGGGAACGAGGGGTACTCCCAACCTCCGAAAGGTACACTTTCACAATCAATCTTCGTGAACGAAGGGCTGCTGGAGAGGCAAAAAGGCAGCATGGCAAACTGAAAATGCTTGTGGTCTACCTTGAATTTCAGATACCGCCTGTGGGCCTGCAGGACGAGAATACGGAAATAAGTGTCCTGTAGTTCCAATGCCACCATCCAGTCTCCTGGATCCAGGGCAGACAAAACCTGGGCCAGTGTGAGCATCCTAAATTTGTCCTTCATCAAGATGAAATTGAGAGGTTGAAGATCTAAAAAAGAGCGAAGGCCTTCACCCTTTTTTGGCGTAAGGAAATAATGGGATTTCCTATCTCAGAGGCAAAGACCCTGTCTATGGCACCTTCTCTCTAAAAGAGCCTGAACTTCCTGCAGCAAAATTGACAACTGATCCATCGAAAACTGCTATGATGTGATTGGAAGATACAGCTGGCTGGGAAGAAATGGCAGAGTGCAGCCCTGTGGGACTAACTGCAGGATTCACCTTTCGGATATTATGACTTGCCACCTGTGGAAAAATAACTGATGACTCACACAGGGTGCTGCTAAGGGCAAACCAAAGCAGCTTGCAGTCTGCTGGCGGAGGGGCCTGGGAGCTTCGCTATCCCTGCAAGCCTGGACATTGTCTGCTGACACCTTACCCTAACCCCAAAAGGACATTGGTGCCTGTTGTTGGAATGGTGGACCTTGATGCTGTCTGAAGGTAAAACCCCTAGCAATGCCTCAAAAGGGCCAACATTTTTGGGCATACTGGCTTGCAGGTGTAGAGAGATCGAGGGAGCTCGCAGTGGCTCTACTCTCTTTGAAGCGCTCATGGGCGGAGTCAGCTGTTTCGCCAAAGAGGCGAGATCCGTCGCAAGACATATCCATGAGTGACACCTGAACTTCACCAGAGAAGTCCATGAATCTCATCCAAACATGGTGCCAAAGCACCACGCTAGGGACGACTGCTCTGCCTAATGAGCCGGTCGTGTCCACGTCTGACCAGATGACATAACTGGCTGCATCATGAACATCTTGAATGGTTTGTGCCAAATTGGGGCAAAAATCTTCTGGGACTGCTGATAAGATGTCAGCGTCTGTGCTCCATAATGTATGGGAGTCCCTTTCCAGTAAACATCTGGTGCTGACTCACCTGAGGGTGAAGCTAGTGGAAGGCAACGCTAACAGAGGAACAAATCTTCTTCCCAAATGCCACGATTCTTTTCGACACTGAAGAGTCCACATGCGCCAGCAGGTGTGAGGCACCAACAGGATGCATGATGCTAAGAGACCGCAAAGCTGCAGAACCATCAAGGCCAAAACAGAAGCTCTCGCATGAAACATTGAAAACACTGTCTGAATGTCACCTACTTGTTACGTTAGTGGCAAGTCTTTTGGGCAACTGTGGTCAGAATGGTCCAGACAAAGGGAATCCTCTGCATTGGCTGAAGATGGGTTTTAGGACAGTTGATGGCAAACCCCACGGTGGACAGTAATGAAACCATTGTCTATAGGTGGTCCGAGACTAGCTGCAGTGAATCCACCTTCAGCAACTAGGATTTGGCAATGCAGGAGGGTAGTACAAAATTAATTGCGGTTAAACCTGCTAGTGGAGGCCTGTACCACCAAGCTCTCTGAAGTAGGATGCTGAATTAGGAAGCATGGTCACCCAAAGCGGGTATATGACGGTGAGCTGCCTGTCTGTTTACAGGTGGGCAACAGCAGGGTTTAGCCCAAGTGCCTATGAGGATTCAGATGAGGAATAAGAAATGTCCGGGTTGAACCGCACCTGTGAGAACGTTGTTTTTTTTACCTCAATGGAAGGCAACTGCAAATCTAAGACTTCAGCTGCATGACCAAGGTGATTGAAGCAGCCTGTTCTGTGGAAGGACAAGGGTACATAAACCAGGCATGTTGAAACTGTGCCAGAAAGAGCCTTTGCTCGAGGCAGAGATTGTTATAGTGTAGAGTCGGAACAAAGAATGGGATCGATGTCCTCTGACATCTGTGGCGTCAGTGCCAGTGTAGATGCAACAAGACCGGGAATGGATCTTGGTGCTGGGCGTGGAGTCCACTCCGGAGTCTGAGCTGACCCCGATGCTGTTTCAGGAGGCACACACGATCCACCAACGGAAAACCAACTGATGGCCTCTGCGAATCGATGGGGTCCGAAAGCACAGTGGAGAGAGCTGGTAGGGTGCCAAAGATGAGGACCATGGCCACATTAAACACCCCAATCTGTTGTCGCATCGCCGCTGAACCCAGGAATTCAGGGGAGGAATTGGCTCCACAGGGCATGATGTCCTCACAATTTCTCAGATGGATAGTAGCATGACTCACTTAGACTTCCAGTCTCATCCCTGGACAGGACGACCCAGAGCTGTATAAAAGTTTCTAACTGCAGATTCCTTTCCTTTAGAATAGATACCATAGCAGTATCTCGCTAGGTTGTGGGTCTGGACTCAGACCAAAAAGAGCCCTTCCTACTGGACAGGACTTTTGCACTGATGCCCATGCTGCAACCTGGCAGATATCTAACACAGTCACCCCTCACACAAATGCATTTGACATGTGGCCTAGTGGTGGGGGCTCAGAGGCCTTCAAGGGATTGTTTCCTGGTCAGTGCTTAGCAGATTTTGATACAGAGGACTATCCACCTTGACATGATGCTCTTTTGTACAGCCTTTCCTGTCTTTGCTTCAAAGAAAACACACAAGGCTGATCATTCACACAATGGTCTTTTGCACGGTCGCTGTAAAAGCACAGAGCCCTCTGAGGGTCAAGACTATGGTGTCTCTCCTCTTTCGAGGGGTGAGGCGGAGCAAAAATGACTGGCCAGCATGGAAGGTCACTCTAGTTCTCAGTACCAATCTATCAGTGAAGATGGTGATGTAGGGCACAGAAAGGACCAGTAGCACACTCCCTCGATGTGCTGACATAATTGCAATGAGGAAGACTGTCTTTAGAATAAAGAGCTATACAGAATAGCTATGTATTTGCTCGAAGGATGTACGCATGAGGAACCTTAAGACCAAGTTCAAGTCTCACTGCGCCATAACAACTACTTGGGGGGAAGCAAGGGAGTCAAACCTTTTATGAAATGCATGACAACATTCGCTTTCCGAAGGTATCAATTGTTTTCCATCTCTGTCCAGAAAACTGGTCGCAAAGCAATTCAGTTTGACCTTACTAATAGGTGCCTGAAACCCGGGTGAAGGACGGTAGGTTAGGAAGCCCAGGTCACAAGGAGCCGGCCTATGTCACCTACCCACAAGTCGACGGACTGGAGGGCATGAATGTGACTTTGACGAAATCATACATGGGCATCAGTAAGGGATTTACTGCAAGGTGGAAATGATTCAGATTAAGCTGGCCTTGGTTCAAGAATCTCAGTCAACACTTTTGTCTTTGTCTAAGTAGTGGACAATTGCAGGTCTAGAGCTTTAGCTGCTCTCCGAACCACCACAGCAACAAAGGAACTTTATTCCACTGGTGGTCAAGGTGGTGACTTTAGCTCCGTTTCAGGAGATGTTTCTAGCCTACTGGCATTCTGGCGGTCTAAACACAAGGGATCATCAGTATAATGAGGGGGAAGTTAGTTGTCTCCCTCCCCATCATCATCAGTTGCCCGAGGGACATTAGGTGACTCTTGCACTGTATCCCGCTGTTCAGAGATCCCTTGGCAGTATGCCCTCTTTTGTGGCTTGCTCAAACATATTTACTAAGGGCTTAGTTATTATCACTGCTGTTCTTTAATGAAGCTCGGTAGGCAGACCAATAGGTCCTGGCCCTTTCCTGTTAAATGTTGTTTCAGCGCTAATCCACCTCCTCTTCCCTCATTTGTTCTTCTAATACCTAAAGAATATATTCATTTCTCCTTAAGAAACAGTTAGCCTGGATGTGTAGAATGATTGGTGGCATGCGGTAAATGTCTCCAACACTTCTTTGTTTCCTGTTATCAGTCTACCATCTTTTGATCTTACTGTCTGTATGTGGTTTACGGTGTCCTCTTTCTTTTGGAGCCATGCCAGGAGTTTCTTGGTTTTGTTGTCTACCTCATATAAAAGTATTTTCGGCTAATGTATTGCCTGCAGGCCTCGTTCATGAGCAGCAACTTGTACTAATCTCTTTTTGCCTGAAGCTGCCTATTTGTTGATGATTTCGGGTTTTTAGCAAGGATGTGTTCAAGGTCTGCTACCTGTTTATTAAGAACTTCCCAGTCGTTTCCCCATTTTCTATCTTTACCTATTGTTTTTTATATTGGGGACACTAATGACCGTTTCTATGTCTCCTATGGTGAGGCTGCACTATCTACTGGTCCTGTATTCTCTTAAAAGTAATGTTTTTAAGCCTGTCTGATCTCTTCAGCAAGCTTCTTGTCTGTTAGAAACCATGCGTCTAAGCTTAAATTGCGGACCCTCTTCGGTTTTGGGGTTTCCAATATCGCCATTAGTGGCGAGTAATCAGATATACCTCTTGACATGTAGGCAGTCTACGTAAACCTATGTGAAGCAGATTTCCAATAGTATTCTCCCGAATATCAGGAATAGTTTTTTTTGTTGGGTTTAGTGAATGCCGTTCACATTAAAAAAAAATTGTGCAGGTGAAGCACGCAACACTTCTGCAATTCTTTTGCATCAAACACCTTACCCTTCTGTTTAGGTTTCTAGACAAGGGCTCTCTCGGAAAAATGCCTTTTAGTAGGGGCAAATGAAAACGAGCGGGAGAGAAAATTTGTTTGGCAAGTGTGCTCTGTAAGGCAGGGAATGAGTGGTAGATGGTGCCGGCTAGTGCAACAACATGGCCTTTTCCTGTCCCCTTCCCTCTTGCACCACTGCCAGTAGAGAATATGCAAACCTTTCTGCTCGAGACCCTTACCTGAAAACTATGAAGAAGCAGCCCCGACAGGCACCTGGGCCTCTAAAAGTCTAACCGAACCGGGTAGAGTCAGTGACTTGTCTGGCACTCCCTGACATGACAAATAGGTTCTAGTTGCAATCAGCAAAATTACATTTTTTTCAGTTTCATTTACTTTACCCTTTAGTGTAAACAGGACACCAAAAGGTGCTTCCTCTTTTTTACAATTAAGGTAAGTTTTACTTCACAGAATGAGAACTCTCAGTCTCTGATTTACCAGAATTGATTCCATTTTGGAATAATACATCAAGGCAATGAAGAGCATGATACTTTCTTTATTTAGCCCTATTTAAATGTTACTTGACAAGGAATCCTCAATACCACCAGCCTCCTACTTGTCCCAAGCGGAATCAAACATCGCCCAAGGCGCGCTTTGTTCCAGAAGCGGCTGTTTATATTAATACTTCTAGCAAGTCGCTAACTTTCCATGAGGGGTGCTGCTTCTTTTCACACTCCCGATGTTGCAGTTCAGTAAATATGCTCCTCAATCAATAACTGTTGTTTTTTCACTTCCTGAGTTGTCATCTAATACAAACCTATCTACATACAAGTAAAGGTCCGCAGGTTGACCGTATTCTACAGTTGCATGCTGTGCATATCTTCCCAGATTTGTTTGTAGGCTTCGAAAAGCTTCTTCTGGCCATCATCCCCAGCTGGGGCCTAGATGAAGTCAACTCGGAAGCCTCAACGGCCCACAGCGGGGGACCCATCTTCACATTTCTTCCACCATCAGGTTCAGAGGGAGGCCCACATATTTTATACTCAGCACAAAGTTCAGAGCAGGGGCATCACGCAGGTGGGCTCCCGACATTGCAAACAGTCAAGCGGCCCCACTCAGCCCATGGCCAATGAATATGGGTCTCAGATGCCCCCATTATATTCTGCAAGCGGGCCACATCATTTTGCATCATGACACTGGTTCAGAGGGTATTCACCGTGGACTGAAAAAATAAAATAGGAGTCCAAGGACTTTTTTAATACAAACTATCTTCCAAAACAGTGGCAGAATTGAGCTTAGGGACAAGCTTCCAAATACAATAGATAAGGCTGAATTTATGAGAAATAACAATGGGTAACAATGTTGGAAGGATTATCTCACTTGGGGAAACAAATAAAAAAGGTATCCATAAGTGAGCAAGTGAACAAGAGCCTCTGAAAAGTACTATAGATATTCATCGCTCAGTGCACTGCTTAGTCTAAATACAGCCAGTACCTTTGAAGAGACAAAGCCTAATTCATAACAAACAGATGAGCTGGTTTTTAAATACAACATGAAGGAAATATCCCTCTACCCCCTGTGCTGCCCATCCTACACACTACCAGATAACGATCTGCATAGCTAAAATGATCAATTATACATAAAGTCATTTGTTGGCACGTCTCTCTCTGGAGACTGAAGGGGAGGGGCTGTTTTCATTCTCTTGCTATAAATCAGTTGGAAGAAATGGAAAATGTCCTTTTTCCAGGGTCACCACCACTTTTCATTAGATGTTGCTGGTTTTTCGACTGTGAAATGCTCTGGGCTCTGCTGACCTAACCTCAGTGCATGTGCTCTGACGCCTCAAAGTGTATGTGAAATTGGCTGATCCCTGACTGGCATATTTAACCTATAAGTCCCTAGTATATGGTACAAAGTGTACCCAGGGCTAGTAAATTGTCACTAGTGGACTGCAGCACTTTTTGTGCCACAACTGTAGTGACAAAGTGAAAACATGCCCACCACAGTCTAGTCGGACAGTTGATAAACTGCCAACCTGACATGGCAAAATAAACCCTTTTGCCAAGTCAAAACCTTCATTTTTATGTCTCGTCGTCCGACAGTGCAGGCGCCATCTCAGCGAGGGGTATTGTTTACAATAAAGGGCTTGAAGCCTACCCATTGCTTACCATTGGTTGGCTGCAATGTCACTCTTCTTTTATGCCTCCTAATTGGCCAGCCCATGCCTGGCGTCACTTCCTTTTCTTTCTGTGGAGCATGGACCAAGCACAGATTGCTTCCTCTTGATTAGTGTGGGTCCCCTGCTCATGCTATTATGGAAGTTCTATTTCTTTTTCCCCCTCCCAAACCAACGCTTCTCGATTTTGCATCTTCCTCCTCCCACTCACCACTTCTCTATGCAACAACCACCCCTTCTTGTTGCTTTTTCCTCTACCACCCAAACCTTCTCCGTGTTGCTTCTTCCCCTCCTACCCACCCCTTCTCAGTGCTGCCTTTTTATTCTCCGTACTGCTGCCCCATGCCCCTTACTGTCATTGTTTCTTGCCTGTACACCCCAATCCCTTTCCCATCCTTGCTTGCCTGTCCCACACGAAAAAAATCCAAATCTCTTGCCTCCCCCATTTTCCATTCCATCATTTATTGCTTAGATGCTATCATAAAAAGCCTGGGCAACGCATGCGCTGCTCTGCGAGGCATGCTGTATTCGGGTATGGACTTGAAGCTCCGCCCATCTTTTCAATTGGCTCCTGTTATTGTCCTTTCTAAATGGTTGCTTTTGATTCATGAATACGCTTCGAAGTACCTTCTTAGTACCGCCTTCTCTACATTTGTAACCTCTCATGAGGACTGGTCTTTTTACTTGTGTTGTTACACGGTATGTTTTATCTACAGTCTATGAGCACTATTTTTTTTAATGGTTTTCCCCTACTGCAGGCATGTCAGCTGATATAAGGGCAGCCGTGCCTTTGGTTTATTTGCAGCGCCGAACGCGGTTGCATGTTTTCTTCTTCCTATTTATTAACTTTTTGTTTTAAAGCCCATTCCGCGCTTTCATTTTAATGGCGGCCGCACCACTTTCTTTAGAGGCGGTTCGTCTAAAGAAAGGGGCGCAGCCGCCATTAAAGTGAAAGTGCGGCATGGGGGGCTTTTACAAACAAACATTTCCAATGCAATAGGTCTCGCATTTGCGAGAGTTTAAGCTATTGGCATTGTAAATGACAATGCCTTTTATTTATCCGTTTTAAAAAACAACACAAATAAAAGGCATTGTCATTTACAATGCCAATAGCTCAAAGTCTCACAAATGCGAGACCTATTGCATTGCAAATGCTTGTTAAAGAGTACGCTCTAGCTGTTCGGAAGCAATTATCTGGCAGACAGTCAGCCCTATTGGAAAACAGCTGCCATGCGTACACACACCTGAATGTAAGGTGAATGTATCTTACACTACATTTTGCACTTTATACGTTGTTGCTGACTGAGTGTGGGGTGACTTACAGGGTGGCTACTGGGTTTTCAGTGATTTTAGTGACTCTTAAACGAGTTTTTATTGTTTGTTTTATGCTGATTACTTGTGGTTTCATTCTCTGTTCTGCCCTCCAGTCCGCACTGCAGAGAGAGCGTTTCTCAGACACATTTTTACCTCTTTGATTGGTTCCATTCTAGAACAGCCATTTTGAGAGTGTTTAAACTCTAGATGTTGGAAAGCAGTCCTCTGGCAGACCATTAGCCCTATTTAACAAGCAATGGCAAAGCCAAATACATCATAGCGCTTTTCTTCTACTTTACTTCTAGCCATGCTGTACAACATGGCTAAAAGACATTTGCAAAGCCAATAGCTCTCGCATAGGTGAGACACATACTGGCTTTGCAAATGCTTGTTAATATTTATAAGTTAGCCCTGGGGGAGGCCTTAGTAGCCCATAGGGCAGGGTGCCAAATATTAAACAGAAGGGCATATTTGTTTTCTGTATCACATGTCCTGACAGTGATGCCTCGCAATTGTTGTTTTCACTGTAGCAAGGCTGGTGGTCCTACTGACTAACATGGGGTTTCACTAGCCCAGCTGCTGAGTTCCATTTAGAACCACCAAACATAGTACTCCCAAGTTATCAAATTAATTGCTACATTAAACCCTACTTAATGCTGATGTCAGATTTAAAGTAACTTTGAATGGAAAGGTGACTGTAGAGACTCCAGCCCCAAAGTTCTCGTAGTTTTTTCTGATTAACTATAGTAATTGTCACATGAGACGCCTGTTGCCCTCCTAATATGAGGTGTGAAGCACTCTCAGGAACACGGAACAAATCACACTTGCTCCTTTATGTAGGTAGACATGCTTGCATTTCCTCCAGAGGGGGAAACCCATTGCTGAATCGATTTTCCAGGAGAGGTGGCTAATTCTAATGGACACATATGAAGGGTATGCTCATGGTCTAACCCAGGGAAGAGCGGTCCCGACATTTTGGATTTGGACAGACAGATGTTCTGTGGGACTGTTTAGTACCAATCCCACAGGAAATGATGTGAGAGTGGGTAGGAGTGCCCTGAAGAATTGCAGCCACATTGGCTGTGAGTCCTCCCCACCCACAAACTCGAAATTGGCAGAAAAGTGGCAACCTTGGCTTCCAGTCTCAGACCACTGCTAAACTAAATAAGCATTGGCATAGCCAATAGGTCTCGCCTTTGGGAAGTTATAAGTGTTTAGCCAGAGATATTGACTTTGCGTAGGTTTTAAGCTGTGCTGTACAGAAGTGTGCAGCATGCTGAAAAGTTATAATAAATAAGTGCGAGAAGCATTTTTGTTACTTTAGATAGACACTTGTGTGCAGAGATGCACACAGCCATATTCAAACATATTTGCATGCAGAAGAATGTGCGCACCCTCTTGCATGCACAACAACGCATGCCCAAACCTTCACATACAGCGGCCTAGTCGCAAAGACATTTTGGAGTACGTAAAGTAGTATTCCCACTACTATGTACGATGTACTTTTAAAAGCCTTTGTGACTTGGTCCCAAAATATCTAAAAATGAAAATAAAATGGGAATATCCATGGAACAGTCACATTCAATTAGTACCTATAGAAACCACAGTGCCCTCTCTGCACTCCTACTAATAGGGAGTCAGACATTTCGGGCCGATTCAAAGGGGCGTGTGGGAGTATATAAAATGCAGTACTATATTGCGTACTCATGAACGCTTTGGTGAACCAGCCCTACGTGATATTCCTAGTTTGGGGCCTTCAAGCACGCAGTTATCCTTCATGCACGCACACTCACCACTTGCACGCACACACACACTCACCAGTGCACAATGCTGCGCACGCACATGCGTTATGCATAGATTAATCACAGCATAAAAAAACTTAAACTAAAATAAGAGAAAAGGACGCCTTGATGCACTGCTCCTCGGTTCAATCGCTACAGCTTATAAGCGCTTCCTCTGTAGCAGGACCAAATAGATACAAAGTTTTGTATTTCAGTTATGATGAGAAAAAACAGCAGATTTCTCTTTTGTGACTGATGGTGGAGACCACTGGACGACCTATTCACCAGCTGCTGGCCTCAGACAGGAGTCCGCATTCCTTCACTCCCCAGTTGTTAATGGGATATTCCTTTCCGTCTCATTCTGTGGCTGTCCAGGCGCCCGCGCCTGTGAGGCTCGCAGTGGGGGGGGGGGCATACGTAAGTGGGGGGGGACACGTAAGTTATATTCTCGTTTCAGGAAATGCCCCGAAGTGGGAGGACTGGCCTCCAAAACTATGAACATGGAACAAACAGAGAGATTGTCGGGGATGCGGTAAGAAAGCAAGAGAGACGCGAAATTAAAACACGCAAAAGATAGGGAACGAGGGAGTGCGCGAGAGCGACAGTAAGGCATGAACAACGAGAGAGCGGGGTGGAGAGGGGACGAAAGGAAGAAGGGAGGGATAGAGGCACCGAGATAGAGACAGACGATGGAAGAAGAGATAACAAGCTAGCGCCAACAGTTCGGCGCTGCGGAATCACGCCAGGACTGTGTGCGTGCGCCCACAACTGCAGCCAGACATGGCGAAATGGTTTTAAAGCTACAGCGGGTGGGGGGCGGGAGCAGAGCAACCAAAACAAGAAGACTGCGAAACGCGCGGCCGCAAAAGTAAACGCCATCCGTTTCAAATTAACGCGACGCGAGACAGGTAAATGTAAACAAGCGTGGGCGCGATAATTGGAAACAGATGGCGCCGCTGCTCACTCCCGAGACACACAGGCTATGGGAGGGGACATTTAAAGATAAGGCGGGACATACCCGCGCCTTTGGCCATTTGCGTGCTTTCTTTTGTGGAAGCCTTACGCAATGGCCAATCAAATGCGTGGCAGTAAAAAAAACACGAGGAAAAGCTCTGGGAGTTGGAAGTCCTTACAATAAGCCTCGCAGACAGAAAAAAGACTGCGACTGCTGAACCTCAGAAAGAAGGGCTGCAATAAGGGAGACTGCACCTGATAAACCAAGAGAGGACTGCAGAAAGAGACTACTTTTGACTTCGTGGCAAGACAGTACAAGAGCTGGACCTGCTCCCATTCGTGCCAAGGACCAGTGAGTGTACTCCAAGGGCTAGTTGGCTTGCTTCCTGTTAAGCTTAAGAAACACAAAAGCTAAGGAAGCCTGTACCTGTAAAGTGCCCAGCGGACTAGTAGCCACTGGACTTGCCATGGACTCAGCTCGTGCAGATTGTGAGACTGAGTTCTACCCTTCATGAGATCCCCCCCCCCTCCTGTCCTGGCCCTGGACCTTGGCAGGTGCTAGTGTATACTATGTCTCCTGAGAACAGCAACTTCGAACCCTAAAGCAAAAGAGAATGGTTTTTGAGACTCGGGCTCATAACTCACAGATGACTGCTACTTGCCAGTTTGAAACTAGCCTTGAACGCCGTTGATAACCAAGGCTCTCACCAGACCTCTGGACTTCACCTGTACATAGACCTCAAATCCAATGCTGGCCTCAAGCTGCAGAGGACCCCGCCGACCTGACGTTGTTGAGAAAAAGAACCAGAAAAGTTTTTAAGTGCGAAGGTAAAATCTTGACCAAATCTGTGGCCGCATTTGACCCAGAGTTTCATTGCGGTTTACCTGAAACTTAGACTTTACCCTGGACTCTTGCGTCCGAGGCTCATAGACTAGTACTAAGAGTGAAAAGCAGTGATTTACCATATGTTTTTTGTTGTTTCGGTATCTATTTAAAGATAAAAATAGATAACATTTTTATAAATTGAAGTGGGATTTTCTTCTGTCGTGTTTGCTTCTTAATAACTGTTTTGTTACTGGTACTAATATATGCTTTACATTTGTTTTCCTTTGAGTTAAGTCTGCCTGCTCTGTGCCACAGCTACCCAGGACTGTGTAAGGTTTGATTTAAAGAAACCTAACTGGATCCGATACAGAATAGTGACATTATTACATTGTGAGATCTAACAACCCCACTAACTAATAATCCCATAACTGAATCACTACAGAGTCAAACTGAGTATCTTGCCATCTTAGACCTCTATCACACTGATTTGGGTCCAGATAGAGTAACTGAGCCAGTCCCAGGGTATCAGCTTCATGGTTAAGATTAACAACAGACAGGGAATGCGGGACATCTGATCTTACTGCATCAACTAGCATTATTTGGCACAGATGACCATAGCTTGACTGCAGAACAGTCCCTGTATTTGTGAATCTGGCACCCTAGATGCACAGTACATCAAGTCACAACACAGAGTGGGAAGTCCATAGTACCTCTGAGTGTTTTTCTCACTTAGAAAGTGTCTGCCGATGAAGGACTGGAGTGTCTCATGAAGGACTCAAGACATCTAAGCCACACCTTGTCAACGTCTGTGGGACCACTGCACCAACATTAAGTACTTCTCCAATAACAGAATGTGAACTTTGTCCGTATGCTTCCATAATGCTGCAACCCTATGCTTAGCTAGCAGAAGGCTTAAAAGGCTACAAGAGCAACCCTTAAACCCATGGGAACCAGGGAAAAATGATACTTTATCTGCAACAATGGTTCTCATTGGTATCATTCAGACAGAACATAAATAACTGGAGATTAAACAACCTTATTGCAATTAATGCTAATGAACTCGTAGGAGACCACCACCATGTAAACAGAAATAGTTTATCACGAGTTTATATGAAACACAAAATAGAGTATTTACAGAAACAGTACCAAATAGTGCAATGTGACCCCAGTGAGAAGCCCGTAACAACACAACATACAGCAAACATGTACCACAGAATACGAAAAGGGCTAATCAATTGGCCGATCCACAAGATGTCTTCAACAGTCCATGAAATAACAATTCCTTAATTGATTTGTTTGTTACTCCTTTGTCTTGACAACGATTTGGCTCATACTGGATACAATGGATCCTAACAGGACTGTTAAGATGTGAGGACATCTGTAACAAGGATAAAACAAGCATTGGCATAGCCAATAGGT
This sequence comes from Calotriton arnoldi, assembly GCA_963921515.1. Classification (NCBI taxonomy): domain Eukaryota; kingdom Metazoa; phylum Chordata; class Amphibia; order Caudata; family Salamandridae; genus Calotriton; species Calotriton arnoldi. The sequence goes on from CAWUFW010019947.1 coordinate 111,696, forward strand.
CTCGCCTTTGGGACCTTATAAGTATTTAGTTATGCAGCACAATATCCTTGGTGCAACAACATCAACTGTTGCATGGCTAAACACTTATAAGGTCCCAAAGGCGAGACCCATTGGCTATGTCAATGCTTGTTTTAAATATTGTGAATTATTATTGTGATGTCTTCATGAATTGTGATTTGGGGGATGTCTAGAAATACGAACTGTTGTGAGAATCCCTTGCTAAACTTCGACGTACGATCATGTTAAATATCGAGATTCATGCCAGAAGGAAGTAAAATTTGGAAAAAGTTTTTAATAAATGAGGTAATATTTTTAGACTAAACACAAGGGTGCAAGTGTAGTACATATTACTACTGAAACTCCTCTCCAAACTAAAGGTGCAGAGGGAATTCCTGCTAATCTCAAGGTATTGCTTGAAGGGGAGCACGTTTTGGTAATTTGGTAATAGGTTTAATAAACCATGTTGGAAGCGTTATTCTCACATATGCACTGTAGACAGAGAATAGTCGTTTGTTTAGTTTTTACAGTTTCTCAACATTTTCAATGTTTTACCCTGGGCTCAAAAGGGAAGCCAGGCCTATTGGCTTTTCCAAAGCTCGTTTTCATGGTGTTTTGCAATTCGCTGAAGTTGTGTGGGGCGTCTAGGAATTTGGGGCGAGATCGAAAGGAAAATGCATATTTATTAAAGCAGAGGCGGATGTGCCTGTCAGGAAATGGAAGCGGTCATGCACGACCGTGTGTGTCCCTTTCCGGTGTCTGCCGGGTCCTGTTTTAATCATCAGGGATGCCAGAACCACTCTCATTGGCTTGCTCGCCGCTTTTGGAATGGGGGGCGGGGGGGGGGGGGTTCTGGACAGCTAGCTCAGCGAGATGTGCACTTACGTCAGATCTGTGAGAAACCTGAAGAGACTCCGCCTTTTATTTGTCGGAGGTCGATCAAAGCGATGCGATTGGTTACTAATATCGTTAATTACAGCGCTTAGAAGCGTGAATGGTAAAGCGCTATGCGACTATCTGATTATTGAGGGCCTTAAACTGTCCAGGGTGGTTCATCGAGAGTACATCTTCCCTTAACATGTTGGTTTTATGTTCAGACCCATCCCCCATCCCTTGAAATCCTCGAAACAGAAACTGCAACATGACCTAATCCCCGAAAAGATGACAATTAGGGGGCGCTTTCAGGGTGGCAAGAGCACATGTTCCAGACGGCTGCCTGAAACCAGACCCGGGGAGGGGCTGTGGGATCCAGTGGGTTTTACTTTTCATTCCTGGAATGCCTTCGTTTTGCGAGGCGCTATATTTAGGCACTTGTGCCGAGAGGGCAGGGAGACTCAGCAGTAGGGTGGGGCTAGCTCTGTAAACTAGCGGCCTGTCCTGGAGCAGCTCCCAGAAGCAGTGCACACACAGCTAGGCGGCAGGCCCTGCACCGAGTGCGAAGCTGCAAAGAATTGTTTGCAGCAAACTTTGGAAAGATCAACGGAGCGTTCTTTAAAATAACATATAAAAAAGTTCTATAACATGCAGAGGCGTTTGAGGTTAGTACATCAGATTGGTTTGTACAACGCACACCTCGCAAACTCACCTATTGGAAGTGCTGTCACGTGACAACGAAGTAAAAGGAGGGTTTGTAATATAAAATGTTTGCCTAGGATCACACAATGGGTTATGTAGAAATACAGCGCTTCGCTTGAACACAGATTGCTGAGACTTGCTGCAGCTTGCTTTAGATGCAGGCTTCGGAGGTGGAGATGCTAAAGTGAGAGTGCCAGGGGAGCCTGAGATAGCAGGGGAGCCTGAGATAGCAGGGGAGAAGGAGAGCGAGCTGCGAGGAGAGAGCAGAACGAAACAAGCATGGGCGCGGCCACGCTAATTAGAAACAGATGGCTCCCGCAAGGTGGATGCCGCCACACGCACGAGTGTTCGAAAAGTGCAGACCGATTCCAAAAGGTCATCTCCTAGAGCAGCGCATGCGCGCTGCGCTAGGCTCGACCTAAACAGTAAGGGAGTGTGGTGGTCCACCAAAAAACTAGATTTCAGGGTACTGGGAAGGATGTTACCCGAGATGTCCTAAATAGGACAGCAGCCACCAGATTACCCAAATGTAACAGTGTCATCTCAGTGTAACGGTGAGGAATACTTGCATAGGGGGACCGACCCCGAGGAAGCACCAATTAGATTAATACGGGGCTGTGGTGGGCTGTGGAAGGTCAAATCTCACTGCCCTCTGACATACTGCTCGCAGTATTAACAGGGGTGGTTCCCGCCTGGTCTGTAGAATCTGAGCACTGTCTCCCCACGCTGTACTCATATCTCAAGCCTGCTGCAGCTCAATTTGGCCGTTTTAGCGCTCATTGCTTAAGGGCTCTCTATTTTGTCAGAGGGGAGCGAGATTTGCCCTTCCACAGCCTCATATAAATCTAATGGGAACTTCCTGAGGGTCGGTCTCCCGATGTAAGTACCTTTCATGTTTTTCAACTTTAAGGTTCCCCATGAAACCTGAAAAGCTTCTTACCGTAGACCTGTAACCTTGCCCCTTGTCATCCCCATCCAACCTCTTATATTTGAACCTTGCTGTGGTACTTATATGAGCATTTCATGTCTGTACACCACCCTCCACCCTACTTGTACTTTCCTACTTCTAATCCTTGGGTTATTTCACTCTTCTCCCGCCCCCTCCCATTGCTTAGTACAATGTCCAGTATTGAAAGGGTAGCTCAATAATAATAATAATAATAATACCGACATTTATAAAGCGCGAACAGCTACCTCTACAGAGGTGTCCCGGCGCTCTAGCAGTAGGCGGCATGCAGCGGTGACCGGAAAGCATACCCCAGTGACCCTGGTCCAGACTAAAGATCCAGGTTTTCACGGCCTTCCTAAATACTGGCTCAGCTTTGATCTGGCGAAAATTAGATGGCAGAGAGTTCCATAGTTTGGAAGCCCCCACCGTGAAAGATCTGCCCCCTAGCCTAGCTTTCATAAATCGTGGAGTACAGAGTAGATTTTGAGAATTAGATCTCAATTAACGCGTCTGCTTATAGTGACATAGCCGTCGTTTCAGGTAACCTGGACATTTACCATGAATTGACCGGAATGCAAAGGTCAGAGCCTTAAACTCGATTCTCCTTGCCACTGGTAGCCAGTGGAGCTCTTTGATATGCGGAGAGATATGCTGATGAAATGCTACGCGTCTGATCAGTCCCGCGGCCGCATTCTGTACCATCTGCAGTCTTCTAACTAGGTACACTGGCAGGCCCAAATTGAGGCCGTTTGCATAGTCCAGCCTAGATGTCACAGTGGCATGGACTATGGTTCTGCGGCAATCCTCCGGCAGAAGATACAGAAATTTCCGCAAATTTCTTAATTTGCTGAAACAGGAGGCTGTTACCTGCCGGATTTGGGCTGAGAAGGAGAGATCCACTTCCCACTTCACCCCAAGATTTTTTGCAGTGACTGCAGGGATGGGGTGGGGGGGGGGGGGGGGGCCCATTTCAGCCGGCCACCACAGCTCCGCTGCTGGTTGCAGGGTCTTGCCGAAGAACAACACTTCCGTTTTATCAGCATTGAGTTTGAGCTTACTGTTGTTCATCCATAGGGTAAGGTCTTTCAGGCAGCCCTTATAACTCTTGAAGGAGTCCTCCGACTGATCCTTAAAGGAAAATACCAACTGGGTATCGTCGGCGTAAGATATCGCCTTCAATGCAGATTGATGGGTTAGAAACTCTCATATGCAATTAAGGCATTGCACAATTACCATCCTGATCAGTTGCTAACTTGTGTGTTATTAATATTGGAGCCTTAACTTCTTCCCTTTAGGGGTAAATATGATCGCAGGATCAATATTTTCCAATCTCATTCCACCTCCAATCTTCCTTCCTTCTCGAATACGGTTACGTTTAATTCTTTCTAGTCTGGTTATTGCAGTCTCTTGAAGGATCTAGTTTGACTTTTGTCAATGACTTTGCATCTTAACGGTTATTGTAAATATGTCTCTGCTCTTGTATGTTTGAATTTGTCAATTAGTTCTCAAAAGCACCATCTTTTGTCTCCTGTCAAGCATGAAAAGTCGAATCTAAAGAAAACGCCTCTCTGTCAGAGTCCTTGTCTCAGTCCCACTTTCGCACCCCTTTTCAGCCTCATCCATGCCGTCTCGGTCCGACAATGAGAAGAATGTTCCTCCTAAAGGTGTAGAATTATAGCTAGTGGACAGTGAGACTTGCTTAGGTCTCACATCTACGGTTATCCTTTTGGGTTTTGATTTATGTATATCCTTAATCTGTGGCTGACTGGTCACAGCCTGTGGATAAACAGGTCTTTGTGGTCTTAACTATTTTCCTTGTAGCATCTTACCACAGTAGTTTTTTTTTTGATCCCGGTTTACATATTTTTATGCTGTGCCATAACTAGGTAAATTGTGACTAACCGATGAGGAAGAGCAGGTAGTGGTTCTTTAAAGATCTTTTTCTGCTCCAGAAATGTTGGCCCTAAACAGCTTAATTCGGTTTCCATTCATTTGATTAGATTTTCCTTACAACGTTTAGCCATTCCCAGCAAGCCATTCCCAGCATGTATGCATGAGGGAGTCTTTTGTAGTGTCTGAAGAACCATCAGGCGTTGTAATGGCAGCACTGTTTCTATACGGAGTCCACTCCCTCGTTCAGTGGCACCAGATCATCTGATGGGGTGGCCCAAGCACCCACAAAGGCCAGGTTTCTGTTATCAAGAGTCCTGCAAACACTGACCTCCAAGTCTCCATGATTCGCACCTAGCAGGAAGAGCCCCCACTCACTTCTCCTTGAGGACTTACGTGCAATAGTGCACGATCATTCTGCCTATGGCCTTGTGAAACAAGATGGTCTGGTTTCTTGCCTTGTTTTTCTGTTTAATTACTTCAATGGCAATCATTGTTGGGGGAGGGGCTAACGACAGCATGGCCCACCTTCTCCTGATACTGAATTTCAATATTGTCACTTACATTTCTTTTTAAAGGCACATTCTATTTCTCCCAGTAATTCTATGTTCTGATTCTAGAGCTGTTTGTCAGAAATGTCAAAAAATTCTCTCTCATAAATGCCCAGGTGTTTTCAGCCAAGGTTGAAAACGCTACAATGTTTGGGTTTTGAAGGTTGTTCTACTACTTTGTGTTGTTCTCCCCTAAAACAACGATCAGCTAGACTGAGCAAATTGTGTAGAACTGGGGGATGCAGCACTGTAGTTTCTTACCCACTTCTCCTGATATGGGTCCACCAGGATATCTTTGGGCTATAAATGCTTCTTATGTAGTAGCCTCGTTGACCTTCATGATTACCTTAATGCATTTCCTGGCATCCCGAAGCAGCAAACCACCAACACTCTGACAGTGTCAGTAGACCATGCAGTCAGACGAATGACTCACTAACGCCATTCCAACCTTTCGTCATGCGTGCTGTGTGGAGGAGCTGTGGGATCCAGGCACATGCATGACCCCCAAGGAGCGGTAGGATGCTGTTCTCGGTTGCTGACATCTGAAGTGTCTCACCATGGCTCTTGTTTCCCTGGTGCTCCAGACACTACTGTTGAGGTTTCCGCAAGGATCACAGTGGCAAAGGCGTCATCAGCAGTATCGCCAACCTCTACTTAAACCAGGTAACGGCAGAGAGGATGTCCACAGCTAGTGGGGACTATTCTAGACATGAAGGAAGAAATCAGGCACCATCCTTTAAATCTTCTTTCGCCATGGCACAATCAGGTTATCCGATTATTCTCAGCTACAATACCTCGGCTCTGGATCAGAGTTTTAGCCCATTCGCGACAAGTTAGCTGCGGCAAGCTGAGAGCCTTTGGCAGCCACACTCTCTCATGCCACCATCTTGCTTCAGTCATGGACCAGATCCCCCATAAATCGAATCCAATCAGTTGTTCTTCAGGTACTCGCTCCGCATAGTATGTTACACGTACTACTGTGACGCGAGGAACCAAATGGTTCAAGGAAAGATTTTTGGCTAAGAGGCATTTAATAAATTATAAACAGCCTGAATTAATTTAATTTCAGCACTATATATAGTGTGCAGTTTTAATCAAACAATATCTTGGATGAAAGTAAAGCAGTGGGTTTGCTCTATGTGGAAAGTTAAGCAACCCACCCTCACATTAAACAAATTCACAATGGAACCTCGCTGGCACACAAACAGGACATGAGGAACAGTAGCATAATTCATTGTTCTGCAGGAGGCCAGCAGCACTGCCCGAGCCAGCATTTATCTGTACAATGAATTACTTCCCGGGGGAATTGCATCACTAATTAATGCAACTTCGATCAAGTGCTGATGTCACCGTCATTTGTACATGATTTATCAGCAGCGGCGAATCACTAAAAGCAATTCCTTCAGAAAACAAATGAACAAAAGCCCCAAGGACCAGGAGTCCAGAGGACTAAAACGTGTGGATTTTCAAACAACGGTTAATAAACATAACAAGCACTGGCGAAGCCATTAGGTTTCCCCTTTGGGACGGATTGGCTTTGCTAATGGTTTTTTCCAGTTGGGCTAACGAATAAATAAATAAATAAATAATAAAGGCCTTTGAAGCAGTCGGCCCTGTCATTTGTAGGTATGCATGCCTGTAAAATTACGTGCACGCTTTTTTCTTTGTAGTTACCGAATCAAGTCGGACAGGTAACTAAAAAGAAAAAAAATGTTCCGTATGTGGGGGAAGCAGCATGGAGGTGCGAGTGGAGGAAGCAACACAGAGGGTGCTGTGGGGGTAGCAACATGAACAGAGCGAGTGGGGGAAGTAACACGGATGAGGAGGGTGGGGAAGCAGACACAGCAAAGAGGACCACTGGGGGAAGCAAAAGGGCGAGAGCACAATGTGGAGTAGACAGGGGAGAGGCACATGGGCTAGAAAGCAAAGGTGCGGGGGTACACAAGGGTAAGTGCAACATGTAGGGGGCGGCGAGAAGCAACAAGATGTGATGTGTGTTGGTGTCAGGGCTTTAAGTGGAATGAAACAACTGGGGGGGGGGTCTCTTCAAGGGGCGTGGCTGATGTAATTAAGGGCGTGGCTTAAAAACACAAACTAAACATCTGTGCTTAGCATAGTGTGCTGCCCGACTGGTATTTTGCTGCTTCTATCATTGCATCCAGGTATATAGTACAACAAGTACCATTACACCTACAACAACAAGCCAGGAATATTAGCTTTGCCAATGGTTGTTAGTTGTCTAGGATAAATAAGCAACTACAGCTTCGTTACACTAATTATGCGTTAAAAAAGCAAATTATCCAGCACATTCTCTAGCAGTATTATTGCTCTCCATTTAAGGCAAAAACATTTTGAGAGAGCTGCAAGTCCATATCTATATAGGAAATGCTGCAGGCAAAAAAATGTCACAAAATTGTTTTCTGTAAGAGATAAAAATTGTAACGTGTGATGATTCACCACATCTTGACCTGTAAAATACATAGTCTATCTATCTATAAAACTCCTACTTCCCCATCAGCACATTGACTACAACTAGTCACCACAATCACAGGGAGGAAAGATGAGCTAAAGCAGATAGTATGCCTCATCAAGACAAAAAGGGTATGCTACAGTCAAAAACCGCATGCATTAGGGAAATGGCTGGAACCAGTTGCACCAGAATGTATTACAATATCCGAGGTAACACAGCTATGACTACACTAACTATGCCAGTATTTTGACTTCATTGCTCTGAACAGACAAATTCCAACACAGCGCTTGAATGTGGTGCATAAACAAGTGTGGTGCATGGTGCTGAAGGTGACACAAGGAGGGTGGTAATAAGGGACTGAGAATCATTGGGGATGGGGCAGAAGGGAGCGCAGACAGGGTACTGGACATTACCCTGACAAAGGGTAGGGAGAGGTGGGACGGGAGCCAAGTGCCCAGTGGGCGGTGCTCCAATGGACACAGACTGGAGCAATGACACGAAGATGCTGACTAGACCGTAGCCTGCGGGCGGGAGGAGACAATACGAAGGCTGGGGGTCAGTGACGAAAAGTCTGAATGGACCACTGACAGCGGGCGGGAGAAGAGAAGACAAAGAATGGGGGGGAGGGGGAGCTGTGACGAAGATGCTGAATGACCACAGATCGAAGTTAGAAGAAGCCATGACAAAGGCTGGGAGTCAGTGGAATACATGGACAACACAAAGAGAAGTGGTTAACAATAGGGTCTAAGCACTTTGAGGGAAACTGAGAAGAAGTCACAGGCACGGTGGTGGGGATAGTGGGTAGCGCAGGAGCCTGCTCCAATCCTGCACGCTCCATCCATCTGTGCACCATGCTGGTGCCACTCGGATGGCCAATGTTTTTGTAACAGAAAGACTATATTGGAAACAACTGCTGCATCTTCCATTTTTAGTGACAAACACACCCCTCTGGCAAAGCAAGGCAACGCGATGCTTGCAGCTGCCTCCTGCTTTACAGTTTATTTCTTGTGATGCCAAGCCAAAGATTGGTCCCAAGTGGAACTACATCAACATTGGGCCAAAGGGAACAAGTCACGTTTCACGAGCGGCTAAAAAAAAAAAAAAAAAAAAAAAAACAGCATGCCCTCCAGACCCACCCATCCCCAAATAGAACTATCATTGAGAAGCAGAAACACAGATTGGTACTTGGTTTATAAACATTTTAAATACTCTGCTCAGCCAATATCCCAGAGGAAAGACAATATCATTAGCCTAATTTTGAAGTACCGACATGAGTGCATTTCTGATTAGAAGACCATGCATTGCTCCGTTTCATGATATTTTTCCTTTCCGCACAAGTACTACCATTTTCAATTAAATGGGCAAAGCTTTGGATTGGATTCACAAATTGCTTCACGTGTGATTATTCGTTGTTTAGTTACTACCTCTTAGAAAGTTGTACATTCTTCTTCAAACTAATATAGATAGGACGGGACACTGAGCTAGTTACATAAAAGATTATTTTTTTAAACAAACAAAATCGTAGGTAGATAGAAACACCAAAGTCTGTACTGAAAGACCGGATGAACGGAGACCAAATCCAGTCAAAAATACTTTATGGTGGATAAAAGAAAGGCCTCTTAAAAGAGATGGGTGGAGTTGCTTCTCGATCGGTAAAATGCAATAGGCAAAGAAGTCAGTACATCCAGATAATAGTACATTTCTAGACCTTGTACACCTGTTGCCAAACTGCTTTTAAGTAAGCCCGGGTGAAATTTCCTTCCATTGGCATAACCTCTTCCAGCATTTTGTATTGTGATTGTTATGCACAATGCCTGAGATTAAACCAGGTTGCCTGGATGAGAATGCGTTCAGGTAAAAATCCTACCCCGGGAACATGAGCAAACCCAATGTGAGCGGGTTTTCGTGTTACATATGATTTCACAATAATTTTTAGTGCGAAAGCCTACTTGTGACCATTTTGGATGCAAAGTGGTGTACCGGCATTTTACATAACATTTTTTTCTCCAAGGAAATTATGCAAGTTTTCCCCTGGTTTAGTTCTGAGGCGCCAAGAACAGTACTAGGCCACACTTAGGTGCTGGTCAAATACGGTTTAACCAAACTTATCTCAGCAAAAGCAGATTAGTTAGAAAGGCTACATCAATCCCAGCCTTTTGTTGGAGGCTGGCGAGCATTTTAAGGAACATGTATCAACAGTAAAATTGCACGCCACCATGAAAAAGGCCCTCAGGGACAAGCACATTCTAAAACTGATGGTGAGGATGTATACCTTCACAGGTAGATAGTAAAGGGTTCTAAAACAGCCCCTCATGCTAACTAGAGGTGGGCGAGCCACTGAAAACTCGGTCCATGCTCGAGCCGCTTGGCTCAGCTCGATGTACTCTTGGTACCTCGAGCCTAAAACGGGTCATGATTCAAGGAGGTGATGTGGCCTAGTGGCTGCACCTGGCGACCATTTCGGGGAATCAGGTTTGATCATAGCTTCGACTCTATAAATATGAATCCCAGCAAATCTGCTTGCACTGAAAAAATTGTGACGTAGTCTGTGTCTATTGTGAAGCACTCTTATGTCCTTGAGCAAGGACGCGCTAAATAAAACTGTCAAAAATAAGACGTGAAATCTACCTATCGCACACACACTGGTACCATCCTCCAAAAATTAAGAGCAGAGCATTAACCTTTAATGTCAGAAAGAGAAATCCATCTACTTACTAAATTACACAGTATAAAACTGAAAAATCTGGGATCAATCACAGCTTCCCTGCTTGACTAAATTGTGTGATCCTAGGCAAATAGTTTTGTTCATCCACTGAGCCTCCTTTTTAGGTCGAGCCTAGAGTAGCGCACAAGCGCTGCTTCTGGCGAAGCATTATATAGGGGGTTTTCAAAGCTGACCAGACGCTCGTGCGTCATGGCCTTTTTCGGGCGGCTACCCGCGCGGCCGACATCTGTTTCCCATTATCGTGCCCGGGCGCGATAATTGGAAACACATGCCGGCCGTGCGGGCAAAAGGCCATGACACACAAGCGTCTGGTCAGCTTTCAAACGCCCAGGCTGCCGCGCGCGCCCCCGCTCCTCTCTTATTCTCTCGGGTTCCATCACCCACTTCTCGCTCTTTCCTGCTTTGCGGAAGCCGGGTGCCGGGCTTACGTGCAGTTATTCACCCTACGCGGCCTCCGTAGTCCCTTCGGGTGCAGCCCGTTGCTTTGATTCTGTTTCTCCCCTTAAGGAAGAGAAAGGGGAGAACGTTGGCTTCCAAGATGGCCGACGAGTAGCAGCGCAGGGGCATCAGGGCCGAAGGCCAGGAGCCCGGGGAGCCGCCACTTCAGTGGCAGCGGTTCCCGAGCAGCTTCGAGTCCAGCTAGAGGCGGCAATGACGGGGTGCGGCCCGCGCTGAAGTGTGGCCCCCAGGGGCCCGTGACCCACTCCACAGCATGTCGGACACACGGCGCCGGGTGAAAGTTTACACTTTGAATGAGGACCGGCAATCGGACGACCGGGGCACCGGCATGTCTCTTCTACTTACGTGGAGCGGCTCAAGGGGATGTCTCTGCTTGTGCGAGCCGAGTCCGATGGTGAGAAGCTATCAAGAATGAGAGTTACGCTCTAGAGCAGCGTTGAGAGAGATACGATGAGTTTATACTTCATTCTTGATGTAGTTAGGAGGCGTTAAGTTTGTGAAAGACAACCCGTGAGCGGTACTGGCCTGAGTGAGAGGACAGTGCCAGGAATGCACAAGTTACTAACTTGTGTAACGATATATCTGTAAGAGACAGTAGTTAGTGATAGATTCCTTACCTTAGAATATCCCCAGGCGTCAGGCTGGATCCGGAAAGTTTTGCGTAGCAGTACCCTTGCGCGTCGGTAGGCGGCGTCGTGCGGCTCCGCGTCCGTCGTCGGCGTCGTGATCGCCGGGATGACGTCGCGGGCAGTACTTAGGCGCCGCCCCTGCGCGCTGACGTCAGTTCTGTACACGACTTTCCGCGCCAGGAACGCAGAGCCATGCAAGAAGCTGACACAGGTGTCTGAAAAATACTAGGGCCCTGAAAGGGATGTCCTTAACCCTAGAAATCAGTTCGCAGAACGGGGAGGATGGGTGGGGCGGTAAGGAATCTATCACTAACTACTGTCTCTTACAGATATATCGTTACACAAGTTAGTAACTTGTGCATCTGAAAGAGACACGTTAGTGATAGATTCCTTACCTTAGAATAGATACCCCAGCAATACCAACCCCGGTGGTGGGTCTGCGAACAAAGATCAGACAAGGAAGTCCTGGAGGACAGAACGGCCAAAGAAGCCGTCCCTCCGGACCTGACTGTCAAGGCAGTAATGCTTTGTAAACGTGTGCAGCGAGGCCCACGTAGCTGCCTGACAGATAACCGGCAGCGGAACACCGCGGCCCAAGGCCGTGGTAGCAGCCGTTGTCCTGGTGGAATGGGCACGCAGCCCAACAGGAGGCTCCTTCTTAGCCAAAGAATAGCAGGTCTTGATGCACAAGGTAACCCAGCGGGAGATGGTCCTCTTGTGCACCGCCCGACCTTTTTGGCGCCCACGTAGCCAACAAAGAGCTGGTCATCCACCCGGAAGTGTTTTGTGCGGTCAATATAGAAAGAGAGCGCACGTTTTGGGTCCAGACGGTGGAGCCTCTCTTCCTCTCTGGAAGGATGCGGAGGCGGAAAGAAGGTGGGCAAAGTGATGGTCTGCCCAATGTGGAAAGCAGTAACCACCTTTGGCAAGAAGGACGGACGCGTCCGAAGAACAACCTTGTCTGGATGAACAGACAGAAAGGGAGGTTTGCAAGATAGAGCCTGGAGCTCACTCACCCGCCGAGCGGAGGTGATGGCCACCAGAAAGGCTGTCTTCAGAGTCAGAAGACGAAGAGGACAGTTATGTAGAGGCTCAAAGGGAGCGCACATTAAAAAGGTAAGAACCAAGTTCAAGTCCCACTGAGGCATCACAAACGGAACAGGAGGGAAGAGGTGAGTAATGCCTTTTAAGAACCTGTTAACAACAGGGGACTTGAAAAGGGAGGGCTGATCAGGGAGCCTGAGGAAGGCCGAGATAGCACAAAGATAACCCTTGATGGTACCCAGGGCAGAACCCTGTTGGGCCAGAGAGAGAAGGAACAGAAGGACCTCAGAAAGAGGGGCAGAAAGGGGATCCACAGCCTTTGCTGTGCACCATGCCACAAATTTGTTCCACCTGCAGGCGTATACCACCTTAGTGGAGGGACGCCTGGCTGCCAGAATCACATCACAAACTTCGGGAGGCAAGTCGAAAGGAATCAACTGCCGCCGCTCAATCTCCACGCAAGCAGGTGTAGACTGGACAGGTTCGGGTGGAGGACCGTCCCCTGCTGCTGCGACAGAAGATCCTCCCGAAGAGGCAGACGGATCGGGGGATCTATGCTCATATTGAGTAGCTCGGGATACCAAACTCTTCGAGCCCAGTCCGGAGCCACAAGAATGACTTGGGCCCGGTCGTGCCGAATCTTCTTCAACACTCTGGGTAGAAGTGGTATAGGCGGAAAGGCGTACAACAGACCGCAACTCCACTCGCGACGAAAAGCGTCGCCGAGCGAGTGCCGCCTTGGAAATTCCAACGCGCAGAACTGATGACATTGCGCGTTCTCTTCGGTGGCGAATAGATCTAACCAAGGCTCTCCCCACTGTAGAAAGAGTCCTTGCGCCACTTCCGAGTGAAGACGCCATTCGTGATCCATCATGCACCTGCGGCTGAGTTCGTCCGCCCTGGCGTTCAGAGAACCTGCCAGGTGTTGAACCATCAGGAACATGCCCTGATGTTCCAGCCATGTCCAGAGGCGCAGAGCCTCCTGACAAAGGGTCCAAGACCCCACCCCGCCCTGTTTGTTGCAGTACCACATGGCGGTGGTGTTGTCTGTGAACACCTGCACTACCTTCCCTTTGACAGAGGGAAGGAATGCCTTGAGTGCAAGCCGGATCGCCCGGAGCTCCAGAAAGTTGATATGGAGCCGGGACTCCGCCGGAGACCAGAGGCCTCTGATCTCCGCCTCTCCCATGTGACCGCCCCATCCCAGAAGGGACGCGTCCGTCACAACTGTATGCTCTGGCTGGGGAAGGGAGAGGGATCTGCCCATGACCCATTGCCGGTTCGAGAGCCACCACTGCAACTGTTTTGCAGTCCCCTCCGAGATCTGGACGTGATCGGACAGGTTGCCCTGGTGCTGCGCCCACTGGAACTTCAGGTCCCACTGCAGAGCCCGCATATGCCATCTGGCATGATTGACCAGCAGGATGCAGGAGGCCATGAGGCCCAGCAGCCTCAGGGTCATCCGTACCGAAACCCAGGATAAAGGCCGAAAGATCGGAATCATAGCCTGAATATCCCGGACTCGCCGTTCGGGAGGATAGGCCCGAAACTGCGCCGTGTCCAGAACTGCTCCGATGAAAAGGAGCTGTGGAGAAGGAATCAGATGCGACTTCGGCACATTGATGGAGAACCCCAGCGAGTGCAGGAGTTCGGCCGTAGTCTGGAGGTGGGAAACGACTGCCTGGGACGAGCCCGCCTTCAGCAGCCAGTCGTCGAGGTAGGGGAAGACTGAGACCCCTGCCCGGCGCAGATGAGCTGCGACCACCGCCATCACTTTCGTGAACACCCGAGGGGCACTTGTAAGGCCAAAGGGGAGCACGGTGAACTGAAAATGCTCGGGGCCTACCGTGAACCGAAGGTAACGCCGGTGGGCCGGCAGGACGGGGATATGGAAATACGCGTCCTGCAAGTCCAACGCTACCAACCAGTCTCCTGGGTCGAGGGCAGTCAAGACCTGAGCTAGGGTGAGCATCTTGAACTTCTCCTTCCGGAGGAAGCGATTGACGTTCCGGAGGTCCAAGATAGGACGCATGTCCTCCTTGTCCTTTTGGGCACCAGAAAGTAGTGGGAGTAGCAACCACGCCCTACTTCTGGGGTCGGAACATGCTCGATGGCCCTCTTGGCCAAGAGGGCCGTGACTTCCTTCTGTAGAAGCACCAAGTGATCCCCTGACAAGCGGTGGAATTGAGGTGGCATGGCTGGGGGGGTGGTCTCGAAGGGGAGGGAGTAGCCCCCTCGGACAATGTCCAAGACCCACCTGTCCGAGGTGATGGTGCGCCAGTGGGGAAGGTGATGGCGGACCCTGCCCCCTACTGGCGTGCTGTGCACCTGAAAGGAGGGACTAGGAGGGCTTGGAGGCCGCGGACGGGTTGGAGGTGGTGGCCTGACCCGCACGCTGGTTGCCCGATCCGCCACGGCGGAATCCACGTCCTCGGCCACGCGAAGACGCCTGCTGCGCGGGCCGGTGGCTGGGCTGCTGACGTGAAGGGGCGCCCCTACCGTGGCCACGATAGGGGCGAAAAGCAGAAGGCAGCGGAGGGCGTGTAGCAGTAAGGCCCAGGGACTTGGCAGTAGCCCGTGAGTCCTTAAAGCGCTCCAACGCATGGTCTGCTTTGGACCCAAAAAGACCGACTCCATCAAAGGGCATGTCCATGAGAGTATTCTGGACATCACCTGAAAAACCAGTGGTTCTCAGCCAGGCGTGGCGTCGGAGCGCCACCGTCGTTGCAATCGACCTGCCCAGCGAGTCGGCGGTGTCAAGGCCACAACGGATAGTGTATTTGGCCGCATCCCTTCCTTCCGCAATGGCGCGGGAAAGCAGTGCCTGGACCTCCTCAGGGCACTGGGGCAAAACATCCGCCACCGAATCCCACAGGGAGTGGGTATATCGGCCCAAAAGACAAGCGGTGTTAACGGACCGCAAGCCAGCACTGGAGGAAGAAAAACCTTTCTTCCCAAACTGATCCAGGCGTTTGGATTCCCTATCCGGAGGAGCGGTAGGGAAGGCGGTTTGGGAAGCGGAGGCTTGGACAACCAAGCTCTCAGGAGTGGGGTGGACAGAAAGAAACAGGGGGTCGCCCGGAGCAGGGCGATGGCGTCGTGACACGTTCCGATCCACAGGAGCCCCTGTGTTGGGCTTGGACCAGGCGCCCAAAGAACGTCAGTGAGGGCGTCGTTAAACGGCAGCACAGTCTCCGCAGAGGAGGCTGCCGGCTGAAGCACCTCTGTCAAGATGTTAGGCTTGACCGTCAAAGTAGGGAGTTGGAGACGTAAGGCCCCAGCAGCCCTACGCAACACCGTACCAAAATTGGCCCCCTCCTCCGTAGCCACGGGAGGAGACAGCATGCCAGTGTCAGGGGAAGTATCCAGACCACTGGCCTCCCCTAGACTCTCTGTCCAGTCCTCATCAAACTGACAGTTGCGCGTCAGAGGGTCATCAGACCCCTCCCAGTCCTCCTGGTCCTCCTCTGGTGCAAAATAAGGAGGAAGAGGGACATTTGGGACCCAAGGGCCCATCGGCGCCGGAGCCGGCGTCGAGCGACGTCGCTCCGGGTCCATGTCCGGAGCCGGAAGGAACTGGGGGACGACGCCGCCCGGAGCCCAGGGCGGCGTCGAGAACGGCACCGGAGACATCGGCGCCGGCGGAGGCGTGGTTAGGTCGACCGGCGTCGATGGGGGTTGTGGAGCCGGGATCGAGGCCGGGGCCGGAGCCGGAGCCGGGATCGAGGCTGGAGGCACGGGCGACGCCGGGGCCGGAGCCGCCGGCGACGCCGGAGCAACCCCATCAGAGCCCGCGGGGCCCGAAGGCGCACCGGAGGGGCCTGAAGGCCCGAAGAGGCGGGCCATGGCCGACAGGAATTCCTGTATTGTGGCCGGATCCGCCCCCGAACCCGGGAAGGGCGGGTATGACGGGGGCGACTCCACAGGCATGTCCGGGGCCGCGGGGGCGGGGACGGTGCCGGGAGGGGCCTCAGCCGAGTCGCGAGACCGGCGAGGCGAAGTCCTAGAGCGATGATGCTTTTGGACTTTTTGTGCTTCGACTTACCGGACGAAGAAGACTTCGACGCCGACGACCGGTGTGGACTCCGCGATCGACCCCTGGACCTCTCACGCGACCGGGCCTTCCGCGGAGCCGAATGCCGGGCCTCGAGGAGCTTTCGAGACCGCTCTCGCAAAGCTTTCGGGTGGAGGGCCTGGCAGTCGGTACAGGACGCCGTGTCGTGGCCTCGGCCGAGGCAGAAGAGACACTCCCGATGCGGGTCGGTGACGGACATCATCCGCGCACAGGCGCCGCATCGCTTGAAGCCGGGCATCCCTACGACACCTCGAAAGATGGAAAAACAGTGAAAAATCACCAAAAAGTATGGTCAAAAAATGACCAGGGCACTGCTCTTCCCGGATCTGCGCTTGCTGGCGCGGAAAAAGAAGAACTGACGTCAGCGCGCAGGGGCGGCGCCTAAGTACTGCCCGCGACGTCATCCCGGCGATCACGACGCCGACGACGGACGCGGAGCCGCACGACGCCGCCTACCGACGCGCAAGGGTACTGCTACGCAAAACTTTCCGGATCCAGCCTGACGCCTGGGGATATTCTAAGGTAAGGAATCTATCACTAACGTGTCTCTTTCAGATAGAGCATGTCAAGAGAGATGGGGCGGGACAGCAAGAAAGGCAATGCATCGCATTTTATACAAGAATATTCCTTTTTTTGGTGCCATTTTTACTCATATTACAAAAGTTTGGGTAAAGCTTTATCTTACTAGTACCAGTTTAACACCCAAATATAGCAATAAGCAAGAGAAAGGCCAACCTTTGCACCTATCTTCGGTGTTTCAGCTTTGCTGCCACTTAATATCCCTGTGCTGTCCCCAACCACCCTGCCTCAAGGCTCCGACAACACTGCTTTTTTTTTTATTGTTTCATGTTTTTTGCAGTATTATATAGCGCAAACTCAACCCGAAGGTATCATACCGCTTTACTTGACCACCAGTTGCTTCACAGATGGACACATTCAATTTTCAGACAGGGGAGAAGACGTGATTTGTGCAGAATCAAAGAATGCTTGAGCTGACGCGAGGCTCGAACCTGGTTCCCCAGCTTTAAGGTTGGCCACTCTGGCCATTACGCTACAACCGACCGTTGCTTCCTCCTCTCATATTCCTCCCTCTTTCCTCCTCCTCACGTGGTCACTCCTTCTAGGCACACCTCACTCATGATTTCTCCCTTTCTAGGTCCCGCACTCATCACTGGTTCTCCTTCTTCCCTCCTCCTCGAGCCGACCCTCCTTCTAGCCCCTCCTCGCTCGGTCTTTCTCCCCTCCCTCGATCCTTCCCTTCTCTCCGGTTTCACCCTCTTTCCTCCTCCGGTCTAGCCCCTGCTCACCATGTTGCATGCCTCTCAGTCCGGTGTTGGACACACGCCCCCCGCCCCTATATTGTTTCTTGCCCAAGGGTCCCTTCTCCAGTGCCCCCGCAGCTCTGTCCTGACAGGACCCCTCCAGCCTGCTCACTCAGCTTAGAGCACAGCCCTCCCCTGTTCTTATAAATACCTGTAATGACCTATTCACCTTTCGATTACCAGAGCTGGCCGACTACTGGGTTTGTATTATCCACAATCACTGTGATAACGGTGCAAATACCCATTTCATGACTACATGTACCAGATTGCACCGGGGGCACGTTACTTCCAAAATCTGTCAACGTAACTGGCCCCTTCAGAGGGAGCTGGACTCAGCCTTACGTCTGCCTTGTTAAAATAGTGTTATTGTTAGGTGACTTCAAAATAAGTGCATTTTTTTCTTATAGCCTCTGCGTTTGGAAATCTGGACATTCAAACTACTGCCGCTGCAGGGTTTATAAAGTATTCATGTTGGTGATGCAGTGGAAAGTGAAAGGGCAGCACTCGGCGACCAGCACTGACGTTACACAAAGAACACCAGTAGCTGGTAGGCCCCGTAGTTAAAAGAGGCGAAATGGCACTTCCGTGGATTGAGGGATCTCTGCCTCCATGATGAGACCAGGTCTGCGATCGTGTTTCATGTACTTCCATTTAATTTCACTGCAAGCAAGCAGGCCCTGGCTGCCATACCAGTATTTTGTGTCAGCCAAGCTCGTATTTTTTATTTCCTCACTTTATCTGTTCTGCATGAGAGGGAAGTTTAGCTGTTCCTTATCCATGCTGTATCAGGCTGTTGTGTGTGATGGAAGCTTGCACTTCTCTTTTCAGTTCTGGATCTGTTTCGTGTAAGAGGGAAGCTTGATCGGCTGCAGTTCATGATGTATCAGGCGGTTGTGTGTGAAGCCCTTCCTTCTTTCTGTGTAGAATCCAGTGCTGGAATGGCATGGCATCTGTCCGGATTCCGGTTCCAGCAGGTATTATTGATCAGGAACCGGGTTCCGGGCCGCTCCCAGCAGCTTCCCCTGCCTGTGTCCAGGGACAGTGACAGAGCCTGTCCTGGACAAAGGCATCAGCTCTCTCACACTCATTGAGTGCACCACTGGCGAGCAGCTGCCTGCAGGGGTCTGATGGGGCTCTTTTCATCCTTCTCCAGAGCGGCCGGTTTCAATACTGAATATGATGCCATCAGTTACGGACCCGCCAGATAGCCTGGTGAATTATAAACTAGGGCCAGATTACGACGGTAGAGGGCTAGTAAAATGTTGCTTCACTTAAGGTGAAAAAACTTCTAGCACAGGCTCTGCATTTTACCCCTGCATATGTGTAGCTGGCTGAACAATAATCCCTGTTGGAACTTCCATCACCGATTTCATGTTAAGCTGCAGCAGGTACTTTAACCTCCTGAACCTTATGTACAGGACACCGAGGGACACAGACATTTACAGATACACACTAAGAGACAGACAGACATTTATACACGTACATGGTGGCTTTACACACACAGGTGTGATCAAACCGACAGATGTATACAGACACAACCATACAGAGATTTGCAGAGATGCATAGAGGCGCACACAAACATACACAGAGATATACAGACACAGGAAGATACAAACATACATCAAAACAGACACATGGTTGCATGCACTGCACACATGGATAGGCACACATACAGATTAAACTCATAATAGACACTCATTTAAAAACAAAGACACCTACACACAGACACCAACACATACAGAAGCGTACAGAGGCAAACAATACACACACAAACACATGAATAATACAGATACAGGAATACAATTGGTCACCCACAGGTATTCAAAGAGGCAACTGCTATACAAATGCTGCAATACAGTTGAATACTCACACACATAGACAGCTACACACTGATTCATACATAGAGGCCCATGCACAGACTCATAAAGAAAAACACACTCACACTTAAACACATGTACAGTCTCAGTATTACTAAAATCTTTATTTTGGAAGCACTATTTTATCTTAAAAATTTTTGTGCATTTTGTAGCAGTCTATATTATACAGTGTGTGATGCAAATTTTAAATAATAACTTACAAATTCACACAGGCTCTGACCTCGTAGCATTAAAAATACACGTTACTATTCTCTACTGCACTAACCAAGATTTAATTCTGTTTCATAAGGCAAACATGTATTCCTGAATCAGACTGCATGACCCAGTGTGTAGTAATTGTATAGCTCTTCAATCCCTGGCGGCACATCTCCCAGGGTAATATGCTGGGCAATATGCTGCATGGCTAAACACTTATACACAGGGTAATATGCTGCATGGCTAAACACTTATGAATCAGACTGCATGACCCAGTGAGTAGTAATTGTATAGCTCTTCAATCCCTGACGGCACAGCTCCTAGGGTAATATGCTGCATGGCTAAACACTTATAAGGTCCCAAAAGCGAGACCTATTGGCTATGCCAATGCTTGTTGTTCATAGTCACATATGAAAGCACATTCAAAATCTGTGTGTTCAGTATGTGCGCTGTACAAAAACCTTTTGTGTTCCATGTAATAGACTGCAGTGTTGCTCCATCTATCATAAAAATCTAGGCCACATATAGGGTACACATGAAAACTGACTTACCACTTAGTTCACTAATAGCACTGTCACCAAGGGTGGGGGCAGCAATCTTTCTCAGTTCATGTTTAACAAGCATTTACAATGCAATAGGTCTCGCATTACTGGAAGTTTGAGCTATTGGTGGTGCATTATTATTAGCAACGCCAATAACGCACAAGTTACTAACTTGTGTAACGATATATCTGTAAGAGACAGTAGTTAGTGACAGATTCCTTACCTTAGAATATCCCCAGGCGTCAGGCTGGATCCGGAAAGTTTTGCGTAGCAGTACCCTTGCGCGTCGGTAGGCGGCGTCGTGCGGCTCCGCGTCCGTCGTCGGCGTCGTGATCGCCGGGATGACGTCGCGGGCAGTACTTAGGCGCCGCCCCTGCACGCTGACGTCAGTTCTGTACACGACTTTCCGCGCCAGGAACGCAGAGCCATGCAAGAAGCTGACACAGGTGTCTGAAAAATACTAGGGCCCTGAAAGGGATGTCCTTAACCCTAGAAATCAGTTCGCAGAACGGGGAGGATGGGTGGGCGGTAAGGAATCTGTCACTAACTACTGTCTCTTACAGATATATCGTTACACAAGTTAGTAACTTGTGCATCTGAAAGAGACACGTTAGTGACAGATTCCTTACCTTAGAATAGATACCCCAGCAATACCAACCCCGGTGGTGGGTCTGCGAACAAAGATCAGACAAGGAAGTCCTGGAGGACAGAACGGCCAAAGAAGCCGTCCCTCCGGACCTGACTGTCAAGGCAGTAATGCTTTGTAAACGTGTGCAGCGAGGCCCACGTAGCTGCCTGACAGATAACCGGCAGCGGAACACCGCGGCCCAAGGCCGTGGTAGCAGCCGTTGCCCTGGTGGAATGGGCACGCAGCCCAACAGGAGGCTCCTTCTTGGCCAAAGAATAGCAGGTCTTGATGCACAAGGCAACCCAGCGGGAGATGGTCCTCTTGTGCACCGCCCGACCTTTTTGGCGCCCACGTAGCCAACAAAGAGCTGGTCATCCACCCGGAAGTGTTTTGTGCGGTCGATATAGAAGGAGAGCGCACGTTTTGGGTCCAGACGGTGGAGCCTCTCTTCCTCTCTGGAAGGATGCGGAGGCGGAAAGAAGGTGGGCAAAGTGATGGTCTGCCCAATGTGGAAAGCAGTAACCACCTTTGGCAAGAAGGACGGACGCGTCCGAAGAACAACCTTGTCTGGATGAACAGACAGAAAGGGAGGTTTGCAAGATAGAGCCTGGAGCTCACTCACCCGCCGAGCGGAGGTGATGGCCACCAGAAAGGCTGTCTTCAGAGTCAGAAGACGAAGAGGACAGTTATGCAGAGGCTCAAAGGGAGCGCACATTAAAAAGGTAAGAACCAAGTTCAAGTCCCACTGAGGCATTACAAACGGAACAGGAGGGAAGAGGTGAGTAATGCCTTTTAAGAACCTGTTAACAACAGGGGACTTGAAAAGGGAGGGCTGATCAGGGAGCCTGAGGAAGGCCGAGATAGCACAAAGATAACCCTTGATGGTACCCAGGGCAGAACCCTGTTGGGCCAGAGAGAGAAGGAACAGAAGGACCTCAGAAAGAGGGGCAGAAAGGGGATCCACAGCCTTTGCTGTGCACCATGCCACAAATTTGTTCCACCTGCAGGCGTATACCACCTTAGTGGAGGGACGCCTGGCTGCCAGAATCACATCACAAACTTCGGGAGGCAAGTCGAAAAGAATCAACTGCCGCCGCTCAATCTCCACGCAAGCAGGTGTAGACTGGACAGGTTCGGGTGAAGGACCGTCCCCTGCTGCTGCGACAGCAGATCCTCCCGAAGAGGCAGACGGATCGGGGGATCTATGCTCATATTGAGTAGCTCGGGATACCAAACTCTTCGAGCCCAGTCCGGAGCCACAAGAATGACTTGGGCCCGGTCGTGCCGAATCTTCTTCAACACTCTGGGTAGAAGTGGTATAGGCGGAAAGGCGTACAACAGACCGCAACTCCACTCGCGACGAAAAGCGTCGCCGAGCGAGCGCCGCCTTGGAAATTCCAACGCGCAGAACTGATGACATTGCGCGTTCTCTTCGGTGGCGAATAGATCTAACCAAGGCTCTCCCCACTGTAGAAAGAGTCCTTGCGCCACTTCCGAGTGAAGACGCCATTCGTGATCCATCATGCACCTGCGGCTGAGTTCGTCCGCCCTGGCGTTCAGAGAACCTGCCAGGTGTTGAACCATCAGGAACATGCCCTGATGTTCCAGCCATGTCCAGAGGCGCAGAGCCTCCTGACAAAGGGTCCAAGACCCCACCCCGCCCTGTTTGTTGCAGTACCACATGGCGGTGGTGTTGTCTGTGAACACCTGCACCACCTTCCCTTTGACAGAGGGAAGGAATGCCTTGAGTGCAAGCCGGATCGCCCGGAGCTCCAGAAGGTTGATATGGAGCCGGGACTCCGCCGGAGACCAGAGGCCTCTGATCTCCGCCTCTCCCATGTGACCGCCCCATCCCAGAAGGGACGCGTCCGTCACAACTGTATGCTCTGGCTGGGGAAGGGAGAGGGATCTGCCCATGACCCATTGCCGGTTCGAGAGCCACCACTGCAACTGTTTTGCAGTCCCCTCCGAGATCTGGACGTGATCGGACAGGTTGCCCTGGTGCTGCGCCCACTGGAACTTCAGGTCCCACTGCAGAGCCCGCATATGGCATCTGGCATGATTGACCAGCAGGATGCAGGAGGCCATGAGGCCCAGCAGCCTCAGGGTCATCCGTACCGAAACCCAGGATAAAGGCCGAAAGATCGGAATCATAGCCTGAATATCCCGGACTCGCCGTTCGGGAGGATAGGCCCGAAACTGCGTCGTGTCCAGAACTGCTCCGATGAAAAGGAGCTGTGGAGAAGGAATTAGATGCGACTTCGGCACATTGATGGAGAACCCCAGCGAGTGCAGGAGTTCGGCCGTAGTCTGGAGGTGGGAGACGACTGCCTGGGACGAGCCCGCCTTCAGCAGCCAGTCGTCGAGGTAGGGGAAGACTGAAACCCCTGCCCGGCGCAGATGAGCTGCGACCACCGCCATCACTTTCGTGAACACCCGAGGGGCACTGGTAAGGCCAAAGGGGAGCACGGTGAACTGAAAATGCTCGGGGCCTACCGTGAACCGAAGGTAACGCCGGTGGGCCGGCAGGACGGGGATGTGGAAATACGCGTCCTGCAAGTCCAACGCTACCAACCAGTCTCCAGGGTCGAGGGCAGTCAAGACCTGAGCTAGGGTGAGCATCTTGAACTTCTCCTTCCGGAGGAAGCGATTGACGTTCCGGAGGTCCAAGATAGGACGCATGTCCTCCTTGTCCTTTTGGGCACCAGAAAGTAGTGGGAGTAGCAACCACGCCCTACTTCTGGGGTCGGAACATGCTCGATGGCCCTCTTGGTCAAGAGGGCCGTGACTTCCTTCTGTAGAAGCACCAAGTGATCCCCTGACATGCGGTGGAATTGAGGTGGCATGGCTGGGGGTGGTCTCGAAGGGGAGGGAGTAGCCCCTTCGGACAATGTCCAAGACCCACCTGTCCGAGGTGATGGTGCGCCAGTGGGGAAGGTGATGGCGGACCCTGCCCCCTACTGGCGTGCCGTGCACCTGAAAGGAGGGACTAGGAGGGCTTGGAGGCCGCGGACGGGTTGGAGGTGGTGGCCTGACCCGCACGCTGGTTGCCCGATCCGCCACGGCGGAATCCACGTCCTCGGCCACGCGAAGACGCCTGCTGCGCGGGCCGGTGGCTGGGCTGCTGACGTGAAGGGGCGCCCCTACCGTGGCCACGATAGGGGCGAAAAGCAGAAGGCAGCGGAGGGCGTGTAGCAGAAAGGCCCAGGGACTTGGCAGTAGCCCGTGAGTCCTTAAAGCGCTCCAACGCATGGTCTGCTTTGGACCCAAAAAGACCGACTCCATCAAAGGGCATGTCCATGAGAGTATTCTGGACATCCCCTGAAAACCAGTGGTTCTCAGCCAGGCGTGGCGTCGGAGCGCCACCGTCGTTGCAATCGACCTGCCCAGCGAGTCGGCGGTGTCAAGGCCACAACGGATAGTGTATTTGGCCGCATCCCTTCCTTCCGCAATGGCGCGGGAAAGCAGTGCCTGGACCTCCTCAGGGCACTGGGGCAAAACATCCGCCACCGAATCCCACAGGGAGTGGGTATATCGGCCCAAAAGACAAGCGGTGTTAACGGACCGCAAGCCAGCACTGGAGGAAGAAAAACCTTTCTTCCCAAACTGATCCAGGCGTTTGGATTCCCCTATCCGGAGGAGCGGTAGGGAAGGCGGTTTGGGAAGCGGAGGCTTGGACAACCAAGCTCTCAGGAGTGGGGTGGACAGAAAGAAACAGGGGGTCGCCCGGAGCAGGGCGATGGCGTCGTGACACGTTCCGATCCACAGGAGCCCCTGTGTTGGGCTTGGGCCAGGCGCCCAAAAGAACGTCAGTGAGGGCGTCGTTAAACGGCAGCACAGTCTCCGCAGAGGAGGCTGCCGGCTGAAGCACCTCTGTCAAGATGTTAGGCTTGACCGTCAAAGTAGGGAGCTGGAGACGTAAGGCCCCAGCAGCCCTACGCAACACCGTACCAAAATTGGCCCCCTCCTCCGTAGCCACGGGAGGAGACAGCATGCCAGTGTCAGGGGAAGTATCCAGACCACTGGCCTCCCCTAGACTCTCTGTCCAGTCCTCATCATACTGACAGTTGCGCGTCAGAGGGTCATCAGACCCCTCCCAGTCCTCCTGGTCCTCCTCTGGTTCAAAATAAGGAGGAGGAGGGACATTTGGGACCCAAGGTCCCATCGGCGCCGGAGCCGGCGTCGAGCGACGCCGCTCCGGGTCCATGTCCGGAGCCGGAAGGAACTGGGGGACGACGCCGCCCGGAGCCCAGGGCGGCGTCGAGAACGGCACCGGAGACATCGACGCCGGCGGAGGTGTCGTGAGGTCGACCGGCGTCGATGGGGGTTGTGGAGCCGGGATCGAGGCCGGGGCCGAAGCCGGAGCCGGGATCGAGGCTGGAGGCACGGGCGACGCCGGGGCCGGAGCCGCCGGCGACGCCGGAGCAACCCCATCAGGGCCCGCGGGGCCCGAAGGCGCACCGGAGGGGCCTGAAGGCCCGAAGAGGCGGGCCATGGCCGACAGGAACTCCTGTACCTTGGCCGGATCCGCCCCCGAACCCGGGAAGGGCGGGTATGGCGGGGGCGACTCCACAGGCAAGTCCGGTGCCGCGGGGGCGGGGACGGTGCCGGGAGGGGCCTCAGCCGAGTCGCGAGACCGGCGAGGCGAAGTCCGAGAGCGACGATGCTTCTTGGACTTCTTGTGCTTAGACTTACCGGACGAAGAAGACTTCGACGCCGACGACCGGTGTGCACTCCGCGAGCGACCCCTGGACCTCTCACGCGACCGGGGTCTCCGTGGAGCCGAATGCCGGGCCTCGAGGAGCTTTCGAGACCGCTCTCGCAAAGCTTTCGGGTTGAGGGCCTGGCATTCGGGACAAGACTCGGTGTCGTGGCCTCGGCCGAGGCAGAAGAGACACTCCCAATGCGGGTCGGTGACGGACATCATCCGCGCACAGGCGCCGCATCGCTTGAAGCCGGGCATCCCTACGACACCTTTAAGTTGGAAAAAACAGTGAAAAATCACCAAAAAGTATGGTCAAAAATTGACCAGGGCACTGCTCTTCCCGGATCTGCGCTTGCTGGCGCGGAAAAAGAAGAACTGACGTCAGCGCGCAGGGGCGGCGCCTAAGTACTGCCCGCGACGTCATCCCGGCGATCACGACGCCGACGACGGACGCGGAGCCGCACGACGCCGCCTACCGACGCGCAAGGGTACTGCTACGCAAAACTTTCCGGATCCAGCCTGACGCCTGGGGATATTCTAAGGTAAGGAATCTGTCACTAACGTGTCTCTTTCAGATTCAAACATTCATTAATGTGAGACCTATTGCATTGCAAATGTTTGTTTTAATTTGTAATGCGATTATGTAGTGGCTAACTGTGGCCAATTATAGAAATGAGTGGCAGGCAAGTAGTAAAACTGTTCCACTTACACCGCTCATAGCAGCCAGCTGTGTGCTCGCTGCAAATGAAACGAGTACTGAGATCTCCTGTTGCTGCTAAGATTAGGATTACAGATATAAACAAATTTAGATTTTTAAAGAAACTCCCCCGTGTTAATTTATTTCACAAATGCAGCTGTCCCACCTACCACTCACACCGCCCTTCACATACACCCACCACAATTAAGGATTGTAAGCCATGGAGCTTTTATGACAGCGCCAATGACAGATAAAAGGGCTACACTTTTTTGCCTGGTTTGTATCTGGCAATTACAGAGTTCCCAGACACACTTTCTAAAGCTGCATGACGTACAGTCCTATTTTGAGTACACCTCTGCAAACTACCTCTGAAAGTGTTTCTCTACAATAAGGACCCAAAATCCTCCTACCTGCAAAAGTGGAAGAAGTCTACTGCACCATTTGCATTAGAGCACAACGGCGGGGACAGAAGCAACAGGAAGGAGGTTGGGATTTTGTTTTTGCACTTTTATAGAGTGAACTCGTCTGGAAGGTATTGGAGAGCTTTACATGAGCACCAGTTACATTGCACAAAAGACACATTTATAGTTGGCGGTATTGTATGTTGGAAGGTGCGATGTTTGTTTTTCTCCCTGTGTCACTCCTGACAGGAAGAGGCAGTCAAGTCAACAGCTGTAGAGGTGTGACACAAGAGAGGGGCAAGCAAGGGTAACTAATTTTCACTCAAACCTCACAGAATGCTTGTTGTTATTTTCTGTAAGTTCGGTTCTAGGAGATATGCACTGCGGGCTAGTACGCAACTTACAGAAAATAACAACTAGCAATGCCGCCATAGTATTAAAGGGAGCCTGCACAGCGATACAAATTCAACATTAAGTGCTTTAATACAGTCAGGGCAGCTCGTGGTAAAATAGTGCGTCCGCAAAATGAAGTTAACACGCAGGGGGAGCTTTAGTTCAAATAGAGTGTCCAATTGTATGTGAAACAAGAAGTACCACCTTAACTGGAATATTCTCAAAGGTACCACAGCCCACAATGTTCAGAAGCAACAGCAACACCTGTGCAATCGCGACACCCTCTAAACCTCTATGTACAGATGGTAACTTTATGTGCTATACCATTAAACTTTGGCACAGTTTATCCTCCACACACTGCTTTGAGTCATCTCCACCTGCTTCGTTTACGGGCTGTCAAAGTTTATCCTTTGTTTAACTTTTATAATTTACACCCCAATTCTTCATCTGGAGACAATCTGTAGGGTGACGTACATAAGCAGCAAAAAAAAAAAAAAAATAAGTTAAAACTGAAGTGAGCTCCCGCTTCCAAGTTCGAAAAGTGTTTCACATGGCATCTGCCCAGACACACACGGCAATGATGGGTGAGTCAGGGTACATTGTACCTTTTCTAGCACTTACCATTGTTCAGTAGGAAATACAATTTCATTGTTTATTAGGTGAGACGTGCCTTCTGGAGCAAGAAAAATAAACTACTCTAGAAGAGGCTAGTGTGGAATCACCTTACACCTGAAGTATCACTTGCAACCATTGTGTCTGATTGTCACCTTAAAATCTCTCTACCACCTAAAGGAATTACCACAAACTGAGTTGATCTTTAGGTATTATCATAAAAGATGTTTATGGCAAACCAAGGAGAGACGACACTTCCATGGAACTTCTGGAAGAAGTGTTTCCTGGACAACACTGAGGCGAGCGATGGACAGGATTTACTCCTAAGAGAATAAAGTTTGAGCTATTGGCATTGCTAAATAATGCAACACCAATAGCTCAAACTTTAATAATGCGAGACCTATTGCATTGCAACCTTTCTTCCAACTCAATTCGCATTTATCCAATCTACATGTTCGGCACCCCGTTTTTCCCTCTATGTTCACCGAAGCAGCAGGGCCCCTTTTCCTGTCCATGGTCGCACAAGCACGGCCCTTCTTTCTGCAACAGGTCACCAATGCCCAGGCGTTTATCCCCAGTGGTGACACCCAGACCCCTTCTCTTTTTTACGGTCACCGGGAAAGTCTTTCTCTTTAAGCACCTGTGCCTAGGTCCCTGCTACCGAGGATGGTTATCCCTACATGACCCACCCTGAGATGCTGTCTGCCCCTCCCCCTTGATTTACGGTCACTGAGGGCGCTCCGTCCCACGGCTCTGTAGTCACTCACCCCAGTCCTCGCTGCTCAGCAGGTTATCGGCGAAGAAGCTGAGGAGCAGTTCGGTCTCCATGCTTGCTGCTCGCTTGCTGTCTCCGGGCCGCAGATCTGCTTTTGCGGTTAGTGCCTCTGACAGACTGCTTGGAGGCAGATCATCACATGCACGGAATCGAAACCGCCTAAAGCGGGAATCGAAACCAGTGGTGCGCGCAGAGGAGCGCGCGGGGGGGGCAGAGAGCGGCAGCGAGGCGAACGCGCGTTGACGCGCGTTCTGGCCACCGTCGGAAATGGGCGCGGGACATGCGCCCGCCTTTGACCAATCACGTGCCGTCTCCATAAAAAAAACGTACGCTCCAGCCAATGTGGGCTTCCGAAAACAAAACCACACGCACGAGCGTGTGGGTCGTTTTCAGAAGCCCTTTCTAAAGGTCGCGAGCAGTGCTGCGCACTGCAACGCTAGGCGCGAGACCTAAAAAGGCTCACTTAATAAATACTTCCCAATGTAGAGACATAATCTGTATGATAAATACACTTTTATTTTTTTTATTTTGAAGACACCGTATCCTTTTCTAACATGATCTTTATTGAATAATTTACATACCAAGTATTTTCAATGCTCGGCTTGTGCATGGGTGTGCATGGGCTCTTCGAGCCAGAGCCGACCCTTGGCTCGGCTCTCCTTGTTAATTTGTTGGCTAGCCCACCTCTACTGCTACTACTCGTGCTTGATCAATCAAAGTTCACTCCTGCTAAGGATATTTTCATGGTCTCAAATAGAAAATCAGAGAGGGACAGAAGTTAAATAACATGGCGACCCTCACATTCTCTACGTGTAAAGCGGAGCTGGGCTTTGACAAGAACGTGAGACCAAGGTAATATCAAGTCAAGGACTGCTTATTAAATGGAAGCATCAAAAGGGCGATCGCTGCAAACTGATAACTTTGTAAATGTCAGCGCATGGGTTCGGGTTTTAATTAAATGTCTGCTCTCTTGTTTCTATTCACGATTAGACAATGAAGACTTGGCCTAAAAGCAACCCCTTTATGTTAGCACGGGAAGAAACGATCCAGCATTGCGCTAAAGCCAACGAGAAAACCATCAGGGATAAAGCAGCTGGCAACTTAAGTCTGCCTGCATTAAAGCATCCCTTTGAAAGACTTGAATGATTTGGACTAGAAGAAGCAAAGCTAACCTTCGGTGTAATCTTTTTTAAGACGGAAATGAATGGTAATGTGGATTCTGAATCCACAGAGAGCAGTGCAAATGGAGCCAGTGCTTAGTGTTGGACCCTGAGACCTTACGAGAGGACCAAGAAAACTGACTTTACGGTGTGTTGTGCTTTTTGTGGCACGATGTTGATCTTTTCCTAATGCATAACTAGACACTGTATTATTATTACTATGTAACCCTAGTGTGACTCCAGATGCAACTCCGTCAACTTAGCCTGTAGCTCTAGAAAGTAAGGGTATTGTGTAGGCCCGTTGGGCATGTGGGACATACACACACATGAATCCACGTGGTCTTGCCTCAAAGCAGACATTCTCGAAGAAGTGCTTTTGTATACAAATTACGCCGCTAGGGTAAAACACAGGAAGAACAATGCTCTATATTGTTGTGTATTAATGGTCAAAGTATATAACACTTCTTGCACCTCAAACCATGTAAGCAAATTTCAGAAAAAAATGGTGGCACTTAAATGGCGAAACCACCAGGATTAAAAAAAAAAAAAAAATACACACAAATGTATTATTTTTCCTCTCCTCCTATAAAATACGTTAAAAAAGGCAGCACAGGCTGAGATGTAATCTTGAGGGTAATTTGCACTATAGTAGTTCTAGGATATCGCAGGCATATGTGCACTCTTAGGTTAATCAGGGGCTGGGAAGTAAAATGAAAAAAACACTTCAGTGTGTAACTACAGAAGCATGAGCACTTGCCGTTCAATCCAACAAGCTTTACTAATTTGAGAGCACCCTTGGTTTGTGGAGTCGAGAAGGGAAGAAGTCAAATAAATGTTGAAAAGTTCAGCTGTTTGCTGAAGGTGGCGTTTGAGAGACAGTTGAACTTTGTCTGATACTAGATACATTCTAGAATGTTGTTGGTACTTCGTTGTGAACACACACACAGAACAAACACACAAAGCTAACATGTCTGGCTTTAATATTGGAATACATGCAACCATACTTGTGCTTGCATGTGTTAGCGCACTGGCTTTGCTTGTACCATTAGACCATTTAAAACCAGTGGTGCTGGAACAATTTCCAGAGTGGGGGTGTGCTGCTATCAGTGTTACATCACTGAAGTCATGGGGATTGTGATAAATCCAAGCGGCATTCAAAGAACAAGTGTAGCAAATGAGCCGCGCCCATTCAGCAGGAGAGCGGTACTGGTGTGTGTTTTGTAGTCGGTGGAACCTTTCGGACCATATTGTCGCAAATTTATTTTGTTAACGGACAGCACATTTTCCACTGAAATGGCCACAACCTTCACGGTGATATGCAGTTTGGCTGATAAAACGTAGCACACAAATGATGTGTGTAAAGTGAGTTTCAGCAAATATTTATAATTTGCACATCACCAAGTGTCTGGATTTGTTTTGAGTCTAATATATTTTTTTGTTTGTTTCCATCACACTTTAGAATTACATTTGTAGTTTCCTAAATGCTGATATATTTTGAAATATTTGCGTAGTTAATTTACAAAACTTTTACCCTCCCTAACCCAGCAAGATAGTCAGGTTGTTCACCTTGCAAAAAGCGCTAACTTTGGAGTTAGAGAAACGTAAACACCAATCGCCTTGATAAAAGAATAAGCAACAATGTGCCAGAAGAGACAGTCTGACATTAGATCGATCTTTGAACAAGCTACAACTGTGTCAAGATAAAAGCACAAGTTACTAACTTGTGTAACGATATATCTGTAAGAGACAGTAGTTAGTGATAGATTCCTTACCTTAGAATATCCCCAGGCGTCAGGCTGGATCCGGAAAGTTTTGCGTAGCAGTACCCCTGCGCGTCGGTAGGCGGCGTCGTGCGGCTCCGCGTCCGTCGTCGGCGTCGTGATCGCCGGGATGACGTCGCGGGCAGTACTTAGGCGCCGCCCCTGCGCGCTGACGTCAGTTCTGTACACGACTTTCCGCGCCAGGAACGCAGAGCCATGCAAGAAGCTGACATAGGTGTCT
The DNA here is from genome assembly GCA_963921515.1 of Calotriton arnoldi. Classification (NCBI taxonomy): domain Eukaryota; kingdom Metazoa; phylum Chordata; class Amphibia; order Caudata; family Salamandridae; genus Calotriton; species Calotriton arnoldi. The sequence goes on from CAWUFW010019947.1 coordinate 143,368, forward strand.
GAAAAATACTAGGGCCCTGAAAGGGATGTCCTTAACCCTAGAAATCAGTTCGCAGAACGGGGAGGATGGGTGGGCGGTAGGAATCTATCACTAACTACTGTCTCTTACAGATATATCGTTACACAAGTTAGTAACTTGTGCATCTGAAAGAGACACGTTAGTGATAGATTCCTTACCTTAGAATAGATACCCCAGCAATACCAACCCCGGTGGTGGGTCTGCGAACAAAGATCAGACAAGGAAGTCCTGGAGGACAGAACGGCCAAAGAAGCCGTCCCTCCGGACCTGACTGTCAAGGCAGTAATGCTTAGTAAACGTGTGCAGCGAGGCCCACGTAGCTGCCTGACAGATAACCGGCAGCGGAACACCGCGGCCCAAGGCCGTGGTAGCAGCCGTTGCCCTGGTGGAATGGGCACGCAGCCCAACAGGAGGCTCCTTCTTAGCCAAAGAATAGCAGGTCTTGATGCACAAGGTAACCCAGCGGGAGATGGTCCTCTTGTGCACCGCCCGACCTTTTTGGCGCCCACGTAGCCAACAAAGAGCTGGTCATCCACCCGGAAGTGTTTTGTGCGGTCGATATAGAAGGAGAGCGCACGTTTCGGGTCCAGACGGTGGAGCCTCTCTTCCTCTCTGGAAGGATGCGGAGGCGGAAAGAAGGTGGGCAAAGTGATGGTCTGCCCAATGTGGAAAGCAGTAACCACCTTTGGCAAGAAGGACGGACGCGTCCGAAGAACAACCTTGTCTGGATGAACAGACAGAAAGGGAGGTTTGCAAGAAAGAGCCTGGAGCTCACTCACCCGCCGAGCGGAGGTGATGGCCACCAGAAAGGCTGCCTTTAGAGTCAGAAGACGAAGAGGACAGTTATGCAGAGGCTCAAAGGGAGCGCACATTAAAAAGGTAAGAACCAAGTTCAAGTCCCACTGAGGCATTACAAACGGAACAGGAGGGAAGAGGTGAGTAATGCCTTTTAAGAACCTGTTAACAACAGGGGACTTGAAAAGGGAGGGCTGATCAGGGAGCCTGAGGAAGGCCGAGAGAGCACAAAGATAACCCTTGATGGTACCCAGGGCAGAACCCTGTTGGGCCAGAGAGAGAAGGAACAGAAGGACCTCAGAAAGAGGGGCAGAAAGGGGATCCACAGCCTTTGCTGTGCACCATGCCACAAATTTGTTCCACCTGCAGGCGTATACCACCTTAGTGGAGGGACGCCTGGCTGCCAGAATCACATCACAAACTTCGGGAGGCAAGTCGAAAGGAATCAACTGCCGCCGCTCAATCTCCACGCAAGCAGGTGTAGACTGGACAGGTTCGGGTGGAGGACCGTCCCCTGCTGCTGCGACAGAAGATCCTCCCGAAGAGGCAGACGGATCGGGGGATCTATGCTCATATTGAGTAGCTCGGGATACCAAACTCTTCGAGCCCAGTCCGGAGCCACAAGAATGACTTGGGCCCGGTCGTGCCGAATCTTCTTCAACACTCTGGGTAGAAGTGGTATAGGCGGAAAGGCGTACAACAGACCGCAACTCCACTCGCGACGAAAAGCGTCGCCGAGCGAGTGCCGCCTTGGAAATTCCAACGCGCAGAACTGATGACATTGCGCGTTCTCTTCGGTGGCGAATAGATCTAACCAAGGCTCTCCCCACTGTAGAAAGAGTCCTTGCGCCACTTCCGAGTGAAGACGCCATTCGTGATCCATCATGCACCTGCGGCTGAGTTCGTCCGCCCTGGCGTTCAGAGAACCTGCCAGGTGTTGAACCATCAGGAACATGCCCTGATGTTCCAGCCATGTCCAGAGGCGCAGAGCCTCCTGACAAAGGGTCCAAGACCCCACCCCGCCCTGTTTGTTGCAGTACCACATGGCGGTGGTGTTGTCTGTGAACACCTGCACTACCTTCCCTTTGACAGAGGGAAGGAATGCCTTGAGTGCAAGCCGGATCGCCCGGAGCTCCAGAAGGTTGATATGGAGCCGGGACTCCGCCGGAGACCAGAGGCCTCTGATCTCCGCCTCTCCCATGTGACCGCCCCATCCCAGAAGGGACGCGTCCGTCACAACTGTATGCTCTGGCTGGGGAAGGGAGAGGGATCTGCCCATGACCCATTGCCGGTTCGAGAGCCACCACTGCAACTGTTTTGCAGTCCCCTCCGAGATCTGGACGTGATCGGACAGGTTGCCCTGGTGCTGCGCCCACTGGAACTTCAGGTCCCACTGCAGAGCCCGCATATGCCATCTGGCATGATTGACCAGCAGGATGCAGGAGGCCATGAGGCCCAGCAGCCTCAGGGTCATCCTTACCGAAACCCAGGATAAAGGCCGAAAGATCGGAATCATAGCCTGAATATCCCGGACTCGCCGTTCGGGAGGATAGGCCCGAAACTGCGTCGTGTCCAGAACTGCTCCGATGAAAAGGAGCTGTGGAGAAGGAATCAGATGCGACTTAGGCACATTGATGGAGAACCCCAGCGAGTGCAGGAGTTCGGCCGTAGTCTGGAGGGGATGAGCTGCGACCACCGCCATCACTTTCGTGAACACCCGAGGGGCACTGGTAAGGCCAAAGGGGAGCACGGTGAACTGAAAATGCTCGGGGCCTACCGTGAACCGAAGGTAACGCCGGTGGGCCGGCAGGACGGGGATGTGGAAATACGCGTCCTGCAAGTCCAACGCTACCAACCAGTCTCCTGGGTGGAGGGCAGTCAAGACCTGAGCTAGGGTGAGCATCTTGAACTTCTCCTTCCGGAGGAAGCGATTGACGTTCCGGAGGTCCAAGATAGGACGCATGTCCTCCTTGTCCTTTTTGGGCACCAGAAAGTAGTGGGAGTAGCAACCACGCCCTACTTCTGGGGTCGGAACATGCTCAATGGCCCTCTTGGTCAAGAGGGCCGTGACTTCCTTCTGTAGAAGCACCAAGTGATCCCCTGACATGCGGTGGAATTGAGGTGGCATGGCTGGGGGGTGGTCTCGAAGGGGAGGGAGTAGCCCCTTCGGACAATGTCCAAGACCCACCTGTCCGAGGTGATGGTGCGCCAGTGGGGAAGGTGATGGCGGACCCTGCCCCCTACTGGCGTGCCGTGCACCTGAAAGGAGGGACTAGGAGGGCTTGGAGGCCGCGGACGGGTTGGAGGTGGTGGCCTGACCCGCACTCTGGTTGCCCGATCCGCCACGGCGGAATCCACGTCCTCGGCCACGCGAAGACGCCTGCTGCGCGGGCCGGTGGCTGGGCTGCTGACGTGAAGGGCGCCCCTACCGTGGCCACGATAGGGGCGAAAAGCAGAAGTCAGCGGAGGGCGTGTAGCAGAAAGGCCCAGGGACTTGGCAGTAGCCCGTGAGTCCTTAAAGCGCTCCAACGCATGGTCTGCTTTGGACCCAAAAAGACCGACTCCATCAAAGGGCATGTCCATGAGAGTATTCTGGACATCCCCTGAAAAACCAGTGGTTCTCAGCCAGGCGTGGCGTCGGAGCGCCACCGTCGTTGCAATCGACCTGCCCAGCGAGTCGGCGGTGTCAAGGCCACAACGGATAGTGTATTTGGCCGCATCCCTTCCTTCCGCAATGGCGCGGGAAAGCAGTGCCTGGACCTCCTCAGGGCACTGGGGCAAAACATCCGCCACCGAATCCCACAGGGAGTGGGTATATCGGCCCAAAAGACAAGCGGTGTTAACGGACCGCAAGCCAGCACTGGAGGAAGAAAAACCTTTCTTCCCAAACTGATCCAGGCGTTTGGATTCCCTATCCGGAGGAGCGGTAGGGAAGGCGGTTTGGGAAGCGGAGGCTTGGACAACCAAGCTCTCAGGAGTGGGGTGGACAGAAAGAAACAGGGGGTCGCCCGGAGCGGGGCGATGGCGTCGTGACACGTTCCGATCCACAGGAGCCCCTGTGTTGGGCTTGGACCAGGCGCCCAAAAGAACGTCCGTGAGGGCGTCGTTAAACGGCAGCACAGTCTCCGCAGAGGAGGCTGCCGGCTGAAGCACCTCTGTCAAGATGTTAGGCTTGACCGTCAAAGTAGGGAGCTGGAGACGTAAGGCCCCAGCAGCCCTACGCAACACCGTACCAAAATTGGCCCCCTCCTCCGTAGCCACGGGAGGAGACAGCATGCCAGTGTCAGGAGAAGTATCCAGACCACTGGCCTCCCCTAGACTCTCTGTCCAGTCCTCATCATACTGACAGTTGCGTGTCAGAGGGTCATCAGACCCCTCCCAGTCCTCCTGGTCCTCCTCTTGTTCAAAATAAGGAGGAGGAGGGACATTTGGGACCCAAGGTCCCATCGGCGCCGGAGCCGGCGTCGAGCGACGTCGCTCCGGGTCCATGTCCGGAGCCGGAAGGAACTGGGGGACGACGCCGCCCGGAGCCCAGGGCGGCGTCGAGAACGGCACCGGAGACATCGGCGCCGGCGGAGGTGTCGTGAGGTCGACCGGCGTCGATGGGGGTTGTGGAGCCGGGATCGAGGCCGGGGCCGAAGCCGGAGCCGGGATCGAGGCTGGAGGCCCGGGCGACGCCGGGGCCGGAGCCGCCGGCGACGCCGGAGCAACCCCATCAGGGCCCGCGGGGCCCGAAGGCGCACCGGAGGGGCCTGAAGGCCCGAAGAGGCGGGCCATGGCCGACAGGAACTCCTGTACCTTGGCCGGATCCGCCCCCGAACCCGGGAAGGGCGGGTATGACGGGGGCGACTCCACAGGCAAGTCCGGGGCCGCGGGGGCGGGGACGGTGCCGGGAGGGGACTCAGCCGAGTCGCGAGACCGGCGAGGCGAAGTCCGAGAGCGACGATGCTTCTTGGACTTCTTGTGCCTGGACTTACCGGACGAAGAAGACTTCGACGCCGACGACCGGTGTGCACTCCGCGAGCGACCCCTGGACCTCTCACGCGACCGGGGCTTCCGCGGAGCCGAATGCCGGGCCTCGAGGAGCTTTCGAGACCGCTCTCGCAAAGCTTTCGGGTTGAGGGCCTGGCATTCGGGACAAGACTCGGTGTCGTGGCCTCGGCCGAGGCAGAAGAGACACTCCCAATGCGGGTCGGTGACGGACATCATCCGCGCACAGGCGCCGCATCGCTTGAAGCCGGGCATCCCTACGACACCTTAAAGATGGAAAAAACAGTGAAAAAATCACCAAAAAGTATGGTCAAAAATTGACCAGGGCACTGCTCTTCCCGGATCTGCGCTTACTGGCGCGGAAAAAGAAGAACTGACGTCAGCGCGCAGGGGCGGCGCCTAAGTACTGCCCGCGACGTCATCCCGGCGATCACGACGCCGACGACGGACGCGGAGCCGCACGACGCCGCCTACCGACGCGCAGGGGTACTGCTACGCAAAACTTTCCGGATCCAGCCTGACGCCTGGGGATATTCTAAGGTAAGGAATCTATCACTAACGTGTCTCTTTCAGATACAAAAGTACAGGCATCTATTGCTAATTCACCTTCTAAGCTCCAGCATGTTTACTTGCAGCCCCTATGTTTAAAACTATTTTTTATGGTCTCTGAGCGGGCTTGGTGAGACTCATTTCATTTTTATAGGCCACGCCTCTTGATCGCTAAAATGTTTGAATATGCTTTTGCCAATACCGCAGAGGTGCACTACAAGACAACTACTGTGGTGCTGCTGGATTGAAGTTCTAGTCTTTGATCATTCATTTAACCAAACTCTGCAATGCCCTTTGTCTCCGCATGCCTTAGTTGTTACCCCATCTGCAGACATTGGTGGCGCCTAAAAACTGGGTACAGGGAATTATTGACAAGAAAAACTCGCACTTAACATTAACCTACATTAGGCTGTGGTTTTAGTTGAACATCAGTATTCTGGTAACATATGGCAAAATTATAGGGGAGGTGACTAATAGAACATATTACACTGTACGTCATTCGTGAGAAAACAAAAAACTTCCTCCCACCACTCAGCTGTGCACATGCCATTTCCTGTACACCACTGCCAACGTATCCCCCCCACCCAGTATGTAAGCGAGGGAGCGTGCTGTACTGCCCGCTGTATATCTAGGTTTATCCCAGACACCAGTGTAGACTGGAAACTAATGCAGTAGGTCTGCAGGTAGCACAGTCAAAGCATCATGGTCCCTAGTGCAAGGAAGGGAATGGGTCCTCTGGGTGCTGTTTGAATTATAAAATACAGCAATAATCATAGTTCAGTGCGCCCCTCAGGCCTCTGGACCCAGGTGCAACTGCACCTGCTGCACCAATGGAAGCTACGCACCCGATGTGGGCTCCACAGTTGCAACCTCTGTTTAGGCCTGGATTAAGAAATCATATTGCATTCTTGATACTATGACACATTTAGGTTTATTGTTTCATAACCTTTTCACAATAGTCCTTTTCAGTGACATTTACATGATGAATAATGACTGACTTCAATGGCTTCAGATGAGGAAATTCCCCCGTGGGAAGGCAGCGGAGGCTTGCTGGCAGCAGGCTGACGTGCGCATTATGACTGATGCTCTCTCGGCTTGCTCTTGAACTCATCAGCAGCATACCGGTTAAAAGAGAAGGTCAAGGATGACTCAGCCTTTCATCTGATGTCATTAGAATGGGGATAATTAAACAGGCAGTTGTGATCGTGAGTAATCGTTAAACCTGCCCCATGAGGGTGAGTTACTGTAAAGAAGACCCTTTGGATAAAATATTTATTTTTTATTTATTTAAGTGTTTTATATAGCGCTAGCCAGACCCAGAGGTATCAAAGCGCTTTACAACATATATTGTGATGCAATCCGTTATACAATATTACAATAAACAGCATTGTCTTGTGTCGAATCTTGTTCCGGCGGTCTTGGGAACGAGTCAAACAAGAAAGAGCAGACGATGGAAGGCCTTCTTATTGAAGTGTCTAGGTTCTGCGCTTGGCAAGATTCCTTTGGTGGAGGGGCTCTGTCACATTATGAGGCATCTCTCCCTTCGGATGAGATCGGTTGAGGAAGAGGACTTTGAGCTGGCTTTTGAAGTTTACGAAGGAGGGATTAGTCCTGATGTGGACTGGTATGGAGTTCCAGATTTTGGGCGCATTTCCCGAGAAGGAGCGAGACAGGGTTTTTTGTTTGCGAGCTTTCGGTGGAATGAGAAGAAGGGTGTTGGTGCTCCTGAGGTTCCTCGTTTGTCCTGCCTTTTTGAGTTTGGAAGCCAGGTAGGCCGGTTTTCCAGTGTGAAGAGCTTTATGTGTGAGACAGGCAGTTCTGAAGTTGGCACGCATTTCGATTGGGAGACAATTTAGTTCTCTTAGAGAGGGAGAAATGTGGTCGCATTTCTTTGCTCCTGTGATCATCCTGGCAGCTGCATTTAGGGTTATGCGGAGGGGAGCTAAGTGAGATTTTGCCGTGCCCGTGAGAGTTGCGTTCCCGTAGTCCAATCTGGACAGAACCAAGGATTGTGTGGCCAGGTTAAGGTCGTTGGGGGGGGGGGGGGGGGGATGAAGGGTTTTATTTTGTTGAGTAATTTTAGGTTCAAGAATGCACTTTTTGCTGAGTTCTTGATGTGTTTGTCCATGTTTAGGCTTGGGTCCAGAGTGATTCCCAGGGATTTTGCAGAGTCAGCCACGGTAAGCTTGCAATTAAGAGCGTCAATGGATTTTAGCCATTCTTTGACTAGGGGGGTCTGCTCCTTGTTGGATATGAAAAGGATTTCCGTTTTGTCTTGGTTGAGCTTAAGGTGGTTGTGGGATAGCCAGTGTTGGACTTCTCGTAGAGTGTTGTTTAATTTCTGCATGTCTCCAATTGAGGATGTTTCTAGGTAGATCTGGGTATCATCTGCATAAAGGTGGAAGGGGATGTTGGCTTTTTTGAGTATGGAGGTGAGGGGCTCCAGGTAGATGTTAAACAGTGATGGGGAGAGAACTGATCCTTGTGGGACTCCCCTGGTTATGGGGAGAAGGTCAGACGTGAAGTTGTTCATTTTTATTCTTTGGGAGCGGTTCTGAAGGAAGGAGTTAAACCATTGTAGGACCAACTCGTCTGCACCAATTCTCTCTCGGAGTGCATTTATGAGCATATTGTGGTCAACCGTATCAAAGGCTGCTGATAGGTCAAGGAGTACGAGTAGGCAGCCACGGTCTGCATCAAGAGATTTGTAGACATCATCTATGACCCCCTCCCCCAGCGCCTTGAGACCCTCCCGGGTGAGTAGCGCGCTCTATAAATGCCGTGATTGATTGATTGATTGATGATGTTCAGGATCGCTGTCTCTGTGCTGCAACCTTTTCTGAAGCCTGATTGGTGAGTATCTAAGAAGATTGTTGCTGTCAATGTGTTGGTTACGTTGAAGGAGAACACACCTTTCCAGGATTTTGGATAGAAGAGGGAGATTGGAGACCGGCCTGAAGTTGTTGGGGTTGCTTGGGTCCGAGCCCATTTTTTAGGTCTCGCCTACGCAGCGCGCTTGCGCTGCATAGGAGGGCCTTTAGCCGTCGCTCTGCTCATTTTCAAGCACACACTCGTGCTTGTGGCGGCATCCACCTTGCGGGAGCGAGCAGCGGCGCGCCACAAGCACGAGTGCAGTGCTTGAAAATGAGCAGACTGCTCTCCCAAGCGCGCGCGCACCACTCGCGGGCTCACCTCCTGCCTGCATTCCGCAGTCTCTCGCTAACCATTTGCTTTCAAGCTTTCAATTACCCTTCCCTCCTATCGCAGTTTGCCTTTTTCCATCAGTCTTTCATCTCTGTGTTCCCACTCTGCCTCCTCAGTTTCCTACGCCTGTTTCACTGTCACTTTCTTTTGCGACTTTCTCTCCCTCCCTCTTTCCTTTCAGCCTACCCCCTATTTTATCTCACCCTCATTTCTCTTTCGTCATGTGCCTCTCTTGTCTCTCCCTTCCTATCTTTCCTATTCCGCAGCCTTGAACCTCTCTCCATCCTGTCTCACTTCCTCTGCCTCTTTCTTAGTCAGTCTCCACGTGAAATCCCCTCCTCTGTTTCTTCCCCTTCGAATTCTGGAGTTTTCCACGTCTTTCTCTCAGTCGGCTCACAGTAACCTCTATTTAATCATTCATTTGTTCTTTCTTTCTCTCCATCTCATCTCTCTTGGCCCCATCTTTCTTTTCCTCTTTCTCTCCCTGCCTACTTACTACCGACTCTTTAACATCTCCGCCTCTATATAATCCATTTTACAACTTTCATCTCTTTCGGTCTTTCTCAATGTTTCACCTTCCACTGTCTCCCGTCCGTCTAGGTGCGGTAGTTATCCTCTATTTCAGTTTTCCATACATTCTCTCTCCCTCATTAGGACGATGGGCAGCAGTCCTGTCACAATAATATGCACTAGTTCTATCACGACAATAGGCTCCAGTCTTTTCATAATAGGATACACTATTCCTCCTATCACGACGATTTACTCCAGTCCCGTCAGGATAAAGTGCACCAATCACAAGCTGACAATAAGGGGCACTCACGGCACAGTGAGGCGCACTGATCCTCACACAATCATAGCCACCCACCGTTTCATCGTAGGACACGCTATTCCTATCACGACAATAGGCGACATATAAATGCTACAGGAATGCGCATTACTCGTAGAATGACTCTGAGCACCAGCCCTGTTACAAAACTGCTCTTTAGTCTTTTCGTAATTGTTGGAACATGAATGTGCCCTGCTCGTTAAACAGACGCATGCTCCTGCCAGAGTGCCCGACAGGACTGCACGTGAAACTGGTGTCCTGACATTGGCTTTGGCTCTTTTGTCACGCTAATCTAGCATGTATGCAGAGGCCTAGGCGTGACCTTGGTAATGGCATACCTGCACGAGCCACTCACTCAAAACAAGCATTGGCATAGCCAATAGGTCTCGCCTTTGGGACCTTATAAGTGTTTAGTTATCCAGCACAGAATCCTTGGTGCTACAACATCAAGTGTTGCATGGCTAAACACTTATAAGGTCCGAAAGGCGAGACCTATTGGCTATGCCAATGCTTGTTTTAATAATGGCGTGACTTGGCCGATTTTTAGACAGTCTGGCATGATTCCAGTACTCAGGGAGCTATTTATGATCTTGGCCCAGAGAGGGGCTAAGGTGAGGTTTATCTGGCTGATACGTTGGCATTCTTGGTGCTGTCCGTGTACTCTGTACTTAAAACCGAAATACACAACAATGGCAGAGCATGAAGTCAAACCAACAAACAGGATTTTAATCTGTGCTGTGGACTTTAAACATGAGCAGGTAAGGAGGTGCGTTTCCCTTTTCTCAACTCTGTGCTTACCTTTTGTCTCCTTGCAAACGTAAGCACAGCTCAACCTTTGAAGAAAATCGAAGAAGGACTAATCAACTAAGTGGGCTATATCATATGAAACATCACAAAGGGAACAGCAGAGCTGTTCAAAGCTAACAGCATACTGAAACCATAAAACTGCACGTCTGTCTCTCACACTTCATCATCCAACACACTGCTACATGCTGTGTCCCACAACACGATTACTGCACTTCGGTGGTCATCATACATGACATGGAAACACTTCCCACATAGGTTCAAAATGAAGACAACATTCTTCCAACCACACACCATACACGGTGTAGTGTGCTACTAATATTGGCAAGCACCTTGGTGCCCCACACAGTGGTAGTAAGCGCTATATAAAGACTACAATACTATACATGGTAGAGAAGGCAGTGTCGCAGCCATATGGACCAGTGACGGGTTCTCTGTAGTGGACTTGCCACAGGAAGGTCTTAAGACCTGCCAATTCACATGGTGCCATCTTGTGTCGCACAATATCGGCAACCTTCACACAGTCACCCAGTGAAGAGCAGACATTACACAGAGCTGAACAACTCCACAGAGTAGGTTTCCAGCTCAAGTTTGGAGACTCTGAAGAGATGATGTGAAAACACCACAGGACATCAGTGGTAGCCACAGCAAGCTTTTCTGTTTCCTGGTGGGAGAGGTTAGTGAGGGCATGGGACAGAAGTGCCTCTCAGATACCATCCCCTCCGAGGTCTCGCCCTCTTTTCACACAGTTAAAAAGCAATTTAATTGGTAGGTCTCGGTCTTTCATGGACTTGGACAAATAGACAACGAAATCTATTGAAATATTTATTTTTAGTTTATTGGTCAAAGAGGATATTATCTTGTGCAATAAAATTTTGAAAAATGAATTTTGAAAGTATGTGTAGGAATTCCAACGAAGCAGAAGAAGCAGGGAATCACGGAGGCTACAAAAATTGTGTCCTGGGGATGATGATTTCACATATACGGGGAGGCTCACTGCCACAGTAGTGGAGTGGGATCCGCCAGTGCTAGAGGCATGGCTTTCCTGCAATGCCCAGTCAACAGCTGCGTGCCTGTGATCCAGAGTATCCAACAGAATTGTATGTGACAAACACTTAAAATAGCTCCTTGTGTATTGCAATGTAAGCGCTTTCTACAGGGCAGAATGATACACGAAACAGCCAATGGCATGATTTAAGAGACCGATACTTCTCTGGGTAGAGTGAAAGTCCACTCCAGGTGTAATAGGTGTTGCAGACTGCTGTGCTATCAACTCAGACCTTCAAAAACTTCAAAAAAACAAGGAAGGGAACTTCTTTATCAATACTGCATATTCCACAAGCCTTCTGAAGTGACAACTGCATTGGTAATATCCTAGAGCACAGCTGGTTTCCACGAAGACTTGATTTGGAAATAAAAGGCAACAACCTTTAAGCAGGCTGGATTTAGAGTATGATTAGAGATGATCTGTAATTGCTACAATAGGTGTATTTCACAAGAGTGGCAGCTGAATTGGAGTTGCTGTTGGAATCAAGCTGTGCTGGCCTATGGATACAAGCCAGAATGTAAAATTAATATTCCTTTTGGTATTTGACACACTTACACCTCCTTCTTCAATCAATACCACATTCATTCATACTTCATGTATACACTCTCAAGCTCCCTATTCAATAATTGTAGTGCCACAACTATTCAAATGGTAGATAAAATATAGTATATGTATTAAAAATAGTGTATAGTATTATTCCACCACACTTTAAAAAAACAATTCATACATAAAAACCATTTCATGAATATAGGACTCCCGCCATTGGGCTTTATAGTGTATTTTATTGTATGGTTATAAAATATAGGCTGATTTTGTAACTGGACCCTATGGGCCTTTTGACCCTTGTGTCACAATTAGACTATGTTGGGTTAGTCCTATAGTCATGAAGTGGTTTTTATGTATGAATTGTTTTTTTAAAGTGTGGTGGAATAATATATACACTATTCTTAATAAATATACTATATTTTCTCTACCATTTGAATATTTGTGGCACTACAACAATTGAATAGGGAGCTTGAGTGTGTATACATGAAGTATGAATGAATGTGGTATTGATTGAAGAAGGCGGTGTAAGTGAGCCAAATGCCAAAGGGAATATTTATTTTACATTCTAGTTTATTTAGAGCCCTGTCCCTTTGGCACGTGGGGCCTCTCTCATAACATCCTACGGATACAAGCCACCATTGAGATTATTCTCTGCACTTCCACTAGACAGGTTATTTCAAGCAAAACGAGAAGGTCAGAACCAAGACCAATAGTTTATTTATAGGTTCGGGCCTAATAACTCTTAGTTGTCTGACATGCCGAATGTTAGGGCTTGTGATGAGCGGTCAGCAGAGAACGGGATGGTCAAGCAAGTTACCTGGAGCTTAGCCACAAACTGTGCATTTAGGATATGGAATTTCCTTGCTGCATCTTTGCATCGCGTTAATGAAACCCACGTCGACACAATACAGTTATGATCAGTGGACACGTTACTGGGGATGTACAGCTATTAAAATGAGCATTAACAAATTTAATATCTTTGATTTTTGGAGAGGGCATGTACATGGAATCACAAAATCCATACAAATATTCGCAAGCAATACCCATACATGCAGATATAGCAAGATATCCATGCCTACTCAGAGCAACAGAAATTAGGCTTCTGTGTGCAAAGAACTTAAGCCACCTGTGAACAAAGGCCCTGTTACAGTCATCCGAGCACACAGACGAACAGAAATCCTTTAGGATGGCTGTCTGTAGAGCACTATATGTTCTATATATACAATAAAGCTGCCAAAGCGCTAGAGGTGAGAGGGTCGTGGAAAGCACAATGAAGAGAGGGACTGCAGAAGGATCCTAGTGAATGGTACGATCCTCCAGAAATGTCTGCATCTCCCTGAAAGGAGCAATAGTGTATAACCAACTTCCAAGCATTGGATCAACAAGAAGAATGAAGGGAAACAAAGCAAAGAGCAGATAAAACAAGCATTTGCAATGCAATAGGTCTCGCATTACGGATTGTTTGAGGTATTGGCGTTGCAAATAAAAATGCAACGCCAACAGCTCATACTTTCAGTAATGCAAGTGCTAGTGCATGGCAAATGATTGCATAGTGAGCCAGGAACCAGCATTGCATGTCTCAGTGCAGTACCGCAAGCTGCACCTAGAGGTCCCTAGTGAGCAAGGCACCAGCACTGCATGTCTAGGTGCAGTACTGCTAGCTGCACCTAGAGGTCCCTAGTGAGCAAGGCACCAGCACTGCATGTCTAGGTGCAGTACCGCAAGCTGTTCCTAGAGGTTCCTAATGAGCAAAGCACCAGCACTGCTTGTCTAGGTGCAGCACCGCAAGCTGCTTCTAGAGGTCCCTAGTGAGCATCATAAACTTTAAAGATATGGTAAATCCACACAACCCATAATGCATTGCATGCAAGACAGTACCACGAGTACATTCAAATAGCTATGTCCATATATACAATTAGTAGCTTTGAAATGTGAAAAAAGAATTATATTAATTCTGGATTAGGTTAGGTTGTACTCTATGTGGAGCTGATGAAGGGAAATTTATAAAAGGTCTAATATAAATGTGAGATGTGGTAGGTGCAGTACCGCAAGCTGCTCCTAGAGGTCCCTAGTGAGCAAGGCACCAGCAGTGCCAGTACCGCAAGCTGCTCCTAGAGGTCCCTAGTGAGCATCAAACTTTTGGTCACGTATGGTACTCCCATAATGCATTGCATGCAAGACAGTACCATGAGTACATTCCAATAGCTATGTCCATATATACAATTAGTAGCTTTGAAATGTGACAAAACAATTATTATATTAATTCCGATTAGGTTGTACTCTATGTGGAGCTGATGAAGGGCTATATATAGAAGGTCTAATATAAATGTGAGATGTGTAGGTGCAGTACCACAAGCTGCACCTAGAGGACCCTAGTGAGCATCATAAACTTTGAAGATATGGTAAATCCACCCTACCCATAATGCATTGCAAGACAGTACCACAGTACATTCAATATATACAATTAGTAGCTTTGAAATGTGACAAAAGAATTATTACATTAATTCCTGATTAGGTTGTACTCTATGTGGAGCTGATGAAGGGAAATTTATAGAAGGTCTAATATAAATATGAGATGTGCTAGCGAGTAAAGTAACCACTGCCAAACTTTTTTAGGACCACGTGAGTGTCCTGTCTGAAGGCCTTTAAGAAAATAGTGCATTGAGGCTGTAATTAAAACCTAGGGCGTACCAACACATGTAATAGGGGGTGTCCTCATGGGAGGTTACAAAAAGAGACAGGGAGGTACTAAGGAGGGACTACAAAGCCTAATGACCAATGAAAAGCCACTATTTACTAAGGACAGGGACAGGAGCCAATTAACCCTTTGGGTGCTCATGACGGAATGGTTCCGTCATGAGCACCAGTGCTCCTGTGCTCCTGACGTTACCATTCTGTCATGAGCACATGCTCAGAAATTCCCTTTTTTTTTTGCCTGGGGAGGTGGGGAAGAGCTTCCCCAACCTCCCCAGGCCTATTTTTGTATTTCCTTGCAATGACGATTGCGCGCATGGCGGCTATCGTCATTGCAACGAAAACGAAACTTAGTTTCAGTTTCGGTGCTTGTGGGGCTATCTCAGCCCCCCGAGCACCGAAACAGATGGGAGGGGTATCGTTGGAAAGGGGAGAATCTCCCCTTTCCAATGGTACCCTTCCCTAGTGGATCCCTGCTTGGGGATCACCCCAGGAGGGCGATTCCCAAGCAGGGATCCACCCACTAGCACCAGGGAGGGGGGAGCGGCCCCTTGGGCAAGGGCCTTTGCTCCCCCCATATTTTTTGGGCATAACAGTCTTTCTGCCCCCCCCCCCCGGCGGGCAGTAGCCCCCAATCTGCCCCCCGGGGGGGGCAGAAAGCCCACAAGAAACCAGGGATTTTTTTTATTGATGTTGGGGTGGGGGCTGCCCAAAAAGGGCATGACAATGCCCCCCCCCCCAAGAGAAATGTCAGTCTTTCTGCCCCCCCCCCAGGGGGCAGACGGGGGCAGTAGCTCCCAATCTGCCCCCCGGGAGGGGCAGAAAGCTCACTTGAAACCAGGGATTTTTTTATTTTTATTGATGGTTGGGGTGGGGGCTGCCCAAAATGGGCATGACAATGCCCCCACCCCCGGTGAAATTCCAGTCTTTCTGCCCATTAGAAACCAGGGATTTTTTTTTATTAATGTAAAATGCCCCCACCCCACCCACCAAAAAAATGCAGCAGTCTTTCTGCTCCCCCCAGGGGTAGATGGGGGCAGTAGCCTCTGATTTGCCCCGGGGGGGGGGGGGGGGTGGGGGAGGCAGAAAGCCCACTAGGCACCAGGGATTTTTTTTTTTTTATGATGTAGGGGTGAGGGCTGCCCAGAATGGGCATGATAATGCCCCCCCCCCCCAAAAAACAATTAACAGTCTTTCTGCCCCTCCCCGGAGGCATATTGGGGCAGTAGCCCCTTATCTGCCCCCCCCAGGGGGGCAGAAAGCCCACTAGGCCTCAGGAAATATATATTTTTTTAATTCAGGGGTGAGGTCAGCCCAGAATGGGCATGCCAATGCCCACACCTCCCCAAAAAAATGCCACAGTCTTTCTGCCCCCCTTGGGGGCATATCGGGGCAACCCTCCCTATTCCCCACCAGGGCGGCAGAAAGCCCACTAGGCACAGACTTGTTTTTAGCAATGTGCCTACCTGTGGATTTTGGGCCCTAGCGCAGCCGGCACATAGGGAAACCTAGCAAACCTGTACATTTATGAAAACTAGACACCAAGGGGAATCCAGGATGGGGTGACTTGTGTGCCTCTCACCAGGTTCTGTTACCCAGATTCCCTTGCAAACCTCAAACTTTGTAAAAAACAAAAAAAACACATTTTCCTCACATTTTCGTGATGGAAAGTACTGGAATCTGCGTGGATCCATAAAATTCCACCCACCCCGCATCCCCCAAAGTCTTCCGAGAAAAATGGTACCTCACTTGTGTGGGTAGGCCTAGTGCCTGCGACGGGAAACGGCCCAAAACGCTACGTGGACACACCACATATTCACAGTGAAAACTGACCCTTTTTTTGCAAAGTGCCTAGCTGTAGATTTTGAACCCTAGTTCTGCCGGCACCTAGGGAAACCTAGCAGACCTATACATTTTTGAAAACTAGACACCCAGGGGAATCCAGGATGGGGTGACTTGTCTGGCTCTCACCAGGTTCTGTTACCCAGAATCCCTTGCAAACCTCAAACTTTGTAAAAAAAAAAAAAAAAAAAACACATTTTCCTCACATTTCTGTGGTGGAAAGTTCTTGAATCTGCGTGGATCCACAAATTTCCTACCACCCAGTGTTCCCCCAGGTCTCCCGATAAAAATGGTACCTCACTTGCGTGGGTGGGTCAAGTACCCGCGACAGGCAAGTGCCCAAAACCTATTGAGGCGACATCAAAATTACCTATCACAAAACAACCTGGTTTTGCAAGGGGGGTCCCCCTAGGTTTTTGGCCCCGGGCTCGGCGGTCATCTTGGGAAACTACCAAACCCACACATTTCTGAAAACTAGACACCCGGGGTAGGAAAATGTTGGGGGGCCCATGCAAGCCATACCTCGCTGGACTCCCCCGGGTGTCTAGTTTTCAGAAATGTGTGGGTTGGGTAATTTCCCAAGATGGCCGCCGAGCCCGAGGCCAAAGACCCAGGTCATTTTCGGATACATAGGGGGCATCTGCGTTTTTGGTCCCGGGGTCGGCAGCCATCTAGAGAAATGACCTATTACCTATTGACTTTCAATGCATTTCTGCCTTCCAAATGAAAGACAATGTGTAAAAAAGAAGTCACTTTGAAAAATGTCCTATAATTCTCATGCTAGTATGGGTACTCTCAATTTCGGAAATGTACAAATATCTACTGTTTCTAAACTCTATATTTTGTTCCAATTTCAGAAATACATAGGTGTCTTTCATACCGATTTTTCCATGTATATATTTTCCCAAATTAATTGCTATATACCGGGTACATAATAAAAAACCATTGCAAGGCGATGCTCAGTTATTGGCTCTGGGTTCGTCGGGTTCTTGGTGAACCTACAAGTCCTATATATCCCCACAACCAGAAAGGTCCAGCGGATGTAACAGTATATTGCTTTCAAACAGCTGTCATAATTAAAAGAAGTTACAGGTGAAAACGTTGGCACAAATGGCTGTTTTTTTCAACTAATTTTCAATTTTTCCTATATTCAACTGTTAGTTTCTATAAAGAAACCTTGAAGGATCTACACAAATGACACCTTGCTGAATTCAGAATTGTGTCTACTTTTCTAAAATGTATAGCTTTCCAGGATCCATTATTGCTTTCATACCCATTTCTACCATTAACTGGAAGAAGGTTGAAAGCACAAAAAATAGCAAAAATAGGCTATGTCTCAGTAAAATGCCAAAACTGTGTAAAAAATGTTGGTTTTCTGACAAAAGTCTGTCAGTCCCTAAAAGCTGGGAAAATGGTGATTTCAGCCCCACAAACCCTTTGTTGATGCCATTTGCAGGGAAAAACCTTTCATTTGCAGCACTTTTTTCCCATTTTTCCCCCCAAAAAACAAAATTTAGCTGTATTTTGGCTAATTTCTGGGTCCGCTCCAGGGGAATCCACAAACCCTGGGTACCTTTAGAATCTCCATGATGTTGGAAGAAAAGGACGCAAATTTGGTGTGGATACCTTATGTGGTCAAAAAGCTACAGAGGCCTAAGCGCGAACTACCCCAAATAGCCAAAAAAAGGCTTAGCACAGGGGGGGAAAAGGCCTAGAAGCGAAGGGGTTAAAAAGATTGGCGAGAAGTAGGTGGAGCTTTATGCACATATCCTGAATACAGCAGGTCTCGAGGAGACAGCGCAAGCGCTGCCTAGGCGAGACCTAAAAAGGATGAGTTTAGCAGGGGGTGAGGCAGAAAAAAAAAGGGGGAAGCAGTATGAGCAATTGGGCCTGACTAATGTTAGGAAACGTGGTAGACTCTGAGCAAGATGCCAGGTCATAGCAGAGAATACCAGGAAACCTTGTACACAGACTCAAAACGCAGAAGCCTAGACACACATGGACAACAATTATACAGCTACACATATGCACCCACACAAAGCAGGCAGTCAAGCATACACACGTAGGGACACAAAGGGACAAATAGTTATTAAGAAATGAATGGATTAACGCAATGTAAGAATCATATCCACTTAATCTGCTGTAACTTTACTGGGAAATCATATTTGAGATGTAGCAAATGGTGGCATCAACACCTATTAAATCATTGGCACTTTCCTGGAGAAATTACTTCTACTGGAAGATGGAATACTGGGGAATCAAAAGGAAATATTCTGATGCATGTCCTCACCGTTTGGGGTTGGGAATAGTGGTGTGTGAAATATTTAGCTGAAAAAGCAAAATCCACCTTTTTAGGCCAGCTGAAGTTAACTTTAGCTGTTTGAGACACCGCATGTCATGAAAACTGGCAATGCCAATAGGTCTAACTTATAACTGAAAGTGGCACTTCAGTCACTGGTGAGTATGCACACTAAATAGCACATCTTTTTTTTTTATATAAATATTTTTATTATCATTTTCAAAAACAAACAAAACATAATTAACTTCAGTTACAGTCATACAGCCTCTGATGTTATTAGTCAGCATACAAAACAAGTTATCTTCATACAGTTTATATACCCTTTTGCAGCGTAGACATGCGGTAAACAGTTCCTTCGGGCTACCCCCTCCCCTGAATAGCCAGGGATCATCAGGTTATTGAAGTGTCTGGGAGAACTTGTCCATTAGGATCCAGTTGAGTATCCCACATTATTGCGTCAAGACTGTAATACTTCCTCCATTTGCCCCATACCTTATAAACTTTCTTCGGGCAGCCCCTTGCTTTGTATGTGACCCTTTCGGCTGCCATATACATATCCACCCCTGCCCTCCATTCTCGTAGCAGTGGTGTGTCTGTGGCTCCCCATTTCCTCGCCACCTCTCTTTTTGCCACTACCAGTGCAAGGAAGATTAATTGAGATCTACCCAGATCAACATCATATGAGATGCCAAATAGTATAAATTTGGGATCTAGGGGTACCGTAGCTTCTAGTATTTAGCCTAATTCCTGTGTTATCTTTGCCCAGTAGGCCTGTATCCGGACGAACTCCCAGATAATATGGTAAAAATCGCCTTCTCTGTGTCCACATCTCTGACATTTAGGATCCTTTTATGTAATCGAACCTGGTCATAATATGTTCTATGCAGTATTTTATATTGTATGAGGCGCAGTCGTGATTTAATCGCTACCTCTCTGGGGTTCATCAGAGCTGCCTCCCAGTCTATGTTTTCTAGCGTGCCCAGATTACCTTCCCAAGAAGACCGCAGCTTGCCCAGTCTGTCTGGGGCATTATTATTCAGGGTCTTGTACGTCAGTGAGACGGCCTTGGTTGCGATATACTCCTGGAGCAGTCTCCCCTCTAGTGGAGCATATTCCGGCATTAGGGAGTCACCCTTATTTTCCGCTAGCCAAGCATGTCTAAGCTGTGCGTACTTGAAGAACTGGGATGAGTGCAATGTGAATTCAGCCTTCACAGCATCAAAGCTTTTGAGCGTACCATTGTGGATAATATTTCCTAGCGTGGAGATACCTATGTTATCCCACCTTCCAAAGCCCTTCAGTTTGTGCAGTTCTTTGAGCCAGGTGCAGTGCCACAGGGCTGTCTCTTTGGTCGGTTTATGTTCCCACCCCATTGCCTTCGTAGCTCTTCCCCAGGATTCTATGGTAACCTGAGTGGCCGGGAGGAGCGTCCCCTTGTCTTTGCCACCATATAGATAGTGCAGAAATGTGCGGCCGCTCATGGTTGCCCTCTCCAGCCTGTAGGTGGGGTGGGCCCCTGGTGAATGTATTCACTCATTGATTGGGGTTAGGTGTTCCGCCCAATAGCAAGCTTCTATATCAGGCAAGGATATTCCCCCATTGTACTGATTGTGTTGTAAAGTATGAAGCGCAATCCTGGGCTGTTTCCATAGCCACAAGAAAGAACGTAATTCAGCCGCTATCTCTCGGAAAATTATTTGTGGTGGGGGAAGTATGTGTTTTGTAGGGCATATAAAAATTGTGGCAGTGTAATCATTTTGAACATGGCGGCCCTGCCCAATATTGTGAGTGGGAGTGATTTCCATCATTGCACATGTTCCTTAAAGTTCGTAAGTATGCGTTTAATGTTTCTCTGATAGCAGAGGTTTTTATCTGTCGTAAGGTAGATTCCCAAGTAGGTAAACCCACTGTTTGTAGTCTGGAGATCTCCAGGGAGTGTGGGCCACGTGTTTAACACGCCTGGGTTGTATTTCACGGATTTATGCCAGTTGATTGTGTAGCCAGAGTTTTGTCCATAGTTGGCTATTGTGTGGAACAGGTTAGGTATCGTTGTGTCTGGGTGTGTAATATATAATAATATGTCATCCGCATACAAGGAAATCTTCTCAGCCAGATCGTCCTCTGGGTTGATTAGAAATCCCTGTATCCCTGAGTGTTGGCGCACCAAACAGGCTAGAATCTCTATCGTGAGGGCAAAGAGTAGTGGGGACAGCGGGCAGCCCTGTCTCGTACCACGCCTTATGGGGAAATCTTCGGAGGTCCTTCTGTTTACCCGGACTCTTGCTCTGGGGTCTTTATACATTAATCCCACCCATTTCCTGAAGTTGGGGCCTAAACCGAATTTAATCAAGGTGGCCTCCAGGAAGGGCCAATGGACTGCGTCAAACGCTTTCTCTGCGTCTAAAGATAACAACAAATGTGGGGTATCTCGGTCTTTGACCTCCATCATCCAATTGTGGGTCCTTCGCAGGTTCAGCCTGGTTGCTCGGCCAGGTAAGAAACCCGATTGGTCCTGGTGTACCAGGGTCGCAATCACTTGGCGCAGTCTTGTGGCCAGGATAGTTGACAGTATCTTCACCTCTGTGTTGAGTAAGGATAGCGGGCGGTAGGAGTCGCACTTATCTTTCGGTTTCCCTTGTTTGTGGATTGGAATGATTGTGGCCATGCGTAAATCTAGCGGAAGGACTCCATCTTCGACTGCTTCCTTAAAAAGGTTTAAGAGGTGCGGACCAACAAGGTCCATACATTTTTTATAGAGTTCTGCTGGCAGGCCGGTTGGTCCTGGTGTCCTACCTTGGCGTAACTGGACTATAGCTGCCTTGACTTCTTCAATTGTGATGTCAGAATCCAACACTACTCTGTCTGCGTCTTCCAGTATGGGTGTATCTACCTCTTCTAGGTATGCTGCAATGTCATGGGGGGCACGTAAGTGGCGGGCCTCGTAGAAGTCTGCGTAGTAGGACACAAAACTCTGCAATATCTGTTCATCTTTGTCTTGTGGTATCCCTAGTGGGTCCACGAGACGTTCGACCCATCGGGCCTCTATTTCTTTTCGACTGAGCCAGGCTAGAAACTTTCCGGATTTGTCTCCCACGTCAAAGTTTATAATAGCACATCTTTTATGCACTCTATCACTCATCCTTTCACTGATGCATTCATTCATTCAACTGACTCATTGTTGCATTCACCTACTCAATCATCCACAATCAATGCACACAAACCCAACAAGCAAATGAAAAGAATAAAAGTAGAAAAAAAGGAAACATGGTGAGGCATATCCTGGCAATAAAAAAGCTAAAATTGTACTACATAGTGAGTGCCAACTTGGTACAGTATTGTGCACTGTACAGCATTGTCGTACTGATCCAAGATTGTGGACATGGTACTCTTAAAAGTGTTATCTATCTTGGATCAGTCGGTCAATTAAAACACTATGCATATTACTATCCCAATATGGTCACTGACAAAGCAAAAGAGCCAAAGTTTGAAGCAGTCCAATGGTGACCCATTGCTCCATGATGTGTGTTGTCATGTAAAGAATGTGACTAACATTCAAATGGACCAATGGCTGAAAATGGCTGACCCGAGCCTCCTCTATGCATGTATATCAATGCATGTACTTTTTATACTTTTGTTAATACGAAAGCTTAGCAGACAGCAAAAGATGTCAGATGAGACCAAAAAAGTGCCTTAAAACACACAGCTAAACACTATGAAGATCAAATACAAATATGGGCAAAATCACAGTTAGAAAAACAATATACAACCCTTCATAAGAGGGTCCAGCAAGTATTTTTACAGTGGAAGTGTAGGAGATGGGGTTTTCGGTGGGCAGAAGGGACCACGGGACGCACCAGAGATATGATTTACGTTCCTTTATTCTGTCTTACGTTGGTCTTTTTTGGGGATTGTCAGATCCAACAACAGTGTCAACACCAAAGTCTCTTAACAAAACAAAATGGTTGTGGGACAGTCTCTTCCACTGCTCCTCTGGGTTCTTCCTCAGGCCCTCGGGGTCTCGTGGTACCAGGGACTTTACGGCATCTCTCTCAGGCCAGGGTGCGGGAAAAAGAAAGAAAAAAAGAGGTCTGGGGTTAACACGGGGCTTCTGTCCTCCTCAGAAAGTGCTACCGTCACCAGATGTCGGGAAGTGAGGGAGGGAATGCGTGAGGAAATCGCTGCGGTGCAGAATCAAGACACCACACGAGTGTACTACCTCCCCGTGCCTCCCCACCAAAACGACCCCCTCAGAGGTACTCGCCTTGAGCCACGACCCGCGTCCAGGGCCGTGGCGTAGGGATCCGGGGCGTCCTCTCCCTCCTGCGGGCCGCCGGGCTTGGTTGCAGTGTACAAGACGCCCCCCCTGGTCTTCGTCCTTCCGTCGCGTTGGACCTCGTCCTCGGCTGGTCTCTCTCACTCCTCGTCTCCGTCTTCTCCGCCTCCGCCTTCTTCTCGCTCTCCCGGATCTCAGTGTCCATGCCTTTTTGGCGGTCCCCTTCTGATGACGTCAGGGGCTCCTCCTTGGTCTTTCTGGCGGACACTAGACCGCTGGGTGTTTCCGGCTTGTGTGGTGGGTCAGCATCACCCATCGGCCACTTGCAGTACGCCTCGTCGCCGTCCTCCTCACAGGAAGTTTTCTACCATAGGGTTTGTCAGGGGAGGTAAGCAGCACCAAAATGCTTGCTTGCAATTGTATAGGTAAGGCAAAATACCAGTCTACAGGCTTAACAGAATGTATAACAATCCACCCTTAAAGGCTTCTTATCTATAATGTGCTTTTAACCATAAATAAGTCAGGACTCCTGCTTTGTTGTAAATTTTTAAAATAAACAGATCAGACGTATGGAATCAGATAAAACTTTTCCCAATTAACCCAACAGCACTATGGCCTTTAGTATTGTTTTGTCTCTGTTGGGACAGAGAAGACCACCTGCATGGTAACAGATTAGCACCACTGCCCTGAGTGCCACAGCTGCATGGATATCTGGAATCCTGGTACTGATTTTAGGATTTGGGAGAACACAGATCATGTTTGCACGCGATGACCTAAGCCTGTCTCATGGTAATGCGGTCTTGTTAGACCGAGAGGGGCGCTCAGTAAGAATCAGAAAGTGTGAACAGGCCTTTTGACCGGGGTCACTAGCGGCCCACTCGTGCAAAGTTTCACTGCTGTGTACTTAATGAGTAGAGTGTGAGTGTGTGTGTGTGTGTGTGCCTGGTTCCATGTTCCAGCCTTGAGAGTGTGGGGTTTGGACAAGGACAGTTGGATCAAGTCTCCGATCATTATTACACTGGCGACAATCGCGTGCGGACGAAGGACTACTCGACCCCAACATTGGGAGGCAGGAAAGAAGAACGGAGCAAGCTGGTGAAGCAGAGAGAAGGGTAACAAAGAGAAGCAGCGTCGCTGTGGAAGTGTAATCTGGCCAACTTGGAAGCGGATCACAGTGGGCGTTGTGCTGTGCGCAAGAAGCAAGACTCAGAGAGAGAGAGGAGCGACGGAAAGGCAAGCGGTGGAGAGGCTGTGTCGGATGAAACACAGAGCTCGCCTGCGGTTCACGTCAGGCAACGTGTTCATCAAGGTTGCGAGAAGTGAGCTCTACCGGCTGTCAAAAAAGGGCTAAGTGCAACTTTTGGCAGCGTGAGGAATACAAGCCCTATCTCGCTAAGGAAAAAGGTGAAATATTTGCGTAGTGACTGCGGCGGCCATTTTAGAGGCAAATATATTGAAAATGCCGTTTT
Organism: Calotriton arnoldi; assembly: GCA_963921515.1. Lineage (NCBI taxonomy): Eukaryota > Metazoa > Chordata > Amphibia > Caudata > Salamandridae > Calotriton > Calotriton arnoldi. The sequence goes on from CAWUFW010019947.1 coordinate 167,725, forward strand.
TGAACATGAAAATTCACAGAAAAGGTGTAAATTGACAGGCTCTTCAGTGGTTTGGAAAGTTAAGAAGATATTCGGTAGCAGGCTTGCCAGCACGGTGACAAGCACACCTTTATGTTCTTTGTTCAGAAATTTTAGTCTCCTTGAGTTTTCAGTACAAGAATTAAGAACACATTAAAAAAAAGTATTTGAGGGAAGATACAGAAATTAGCTGGGGTGCGACATATTCTAAAAAAAAAAAGTTAACTTTAATTTTTTTATTTTTTTTAAAAAAAAAGCAAAATGTAACTGCATGTTAGACCTGGCATCATTGGCGCGGGTCTCCC